>JAGWCC010000984.1:0-134566 GCA_022651775.1 Drusus annulatus | reverse complement strand
GGAAAAAGGTGTCAGAAAGTAGAAACTCCACCATGCACACCCCTTTTCCCCATTAAAATGCCATCATGTTCTATGCCTTTTTTTATAATAAATAACCCATAAAGCCCAAATTTTCCCAATCTGAGCCAGTGGACCATGGCATCCCCAATTGGGGTATGTTGTAAGTCTAAGGGTAATGGGGAGAGGAAAATTGAAAAGTACCTGGCTATTCAGATCTGGTCACCAAATCGGCCAAAACCATTTCAAGCAGCGTCGCGATTACGAATGTTGGAATGTCACTAAGGCAATACTAAGTAATTAGTGTCTACAACTCTGGAACGTTCGGCAAATATATACTATACATTATATTAATCAAATGTGAAAAACACATATTAATTCAATAGAATTTATTTGCACAGGCTGGGATTTGAACCCGCGTTCTCTGAATTCGTATTCAAGCATCTTAACCACTCGACCACGGAGACCTTCTGTGCTATTCTTAACATCACCTAGCATAAGAATTTGATTTACTTGATCATGCCATGTTTTCGTGGTTCCTGCTTCTCTTTTCTCCATCCATCCGCTCCATACGCCATCTACTTCTATGTAAGCTGCCCTTCATTGACTCGTTCAATTGTACTGACTTTACAGTTTCCTCCTATGTTCTTTATATTTCAGTCGATCTTGATTTTATCAGACACGCACCATATGAGTCTAATTTCTACTATATATTTTTTTACAAACAGTACAATATACCTTGCCGTAGACTTAGAAACAATAAATTGCTGTTCCTCATTACTCACTCTACTACCTAAGTATGGGTATTATTCTCCACTGTCCAGAATGTCGAGACTTATTAACTCAAGCCATGGTTTTGTAATTTTTGGTAGCAGTCTAAATGATTTTAGTTATTCTTTACGACTCTACCAAAACTTTGACTTAACCTTGGCTTTGACTTGAAAGTTCTTTCAAATGTATATTTTGTCCTATTTTTGTCATTGCTTCAACTAATATTATATATATATTTATATATTATGTGTGTGCTGTTCTTTCTCTGTTACTCTATTTTCCCAGTTTGTGAAATGTATTTTTTTTTGTAATTGGACAATAGTCCGTTAGTTTATAAGTATATAAATAAAAGTTTTTGGAAAAACAATTTTGTTTTACGAAACCTCTAACTTTACATAAAAAAATATCTTTTGCTAGCGTTGGATAATTTGTGGAAGATTTATCTTTATCCTTTCAATTCCCGTCCCATTGAAATGAAAGCAGTTGTAGGAGGCTAGTAAAAGATCATTTCTCGGGCAATAAAAGAGGCTTTGGGCATTATTTCTGCAACGCCCCATGTATTTCGCCCCCTGGAGGAGGGCCATTGCCCAAAAGTGCAACCTTAGCGTTTATGAGCTTGGAATGTTACAGCTTAATCTTATTCCCCTTTCCATTATAAACGTTCAAAATAGAAGTATAAATCATTAGCTGATTTTATGACTTAAAATTTATTTTTTATGGGTCATTTCTTTAAAAAAGAAGAATTAACATTCACGGGTTACGAATAACCTGAAAATATTTGAAAAACTGCTAAAACTATCATATTAAGCTGAAAATGTTGCTTGTTCAATGATGTAGGACTTAGCCAGCAGAGGAATTGAACCCACAACTTTTATTAAATCCGACATGCATGACGTAGATTCTGTGAGTCATAAATAGACTCAATTAAATTACTCTTTGATCTTAAGAAACAGTTTTGATTTTCGACATATCGTTCCTGGAAAGGCAAAAGGGCTGAAGCGCAATTTCGGGAAGCTTACACCAGAGCACTAAAGTTTTTTGGTTTTTACAATAAAATTCATAAGTCTTCAGTACCTGACTCAGGTAATTCGATGCCTTTACTGAGTTACCGGAAGCGGTAAAAGTCCCAAACCTATGTCGCTTGAGTTAAGCCTTCTCCCAAATGGTAAATATACTTTAGATGGCTGAAAGGCCATACAAGTCTCCAGAATCAAAGCTTTCGATACAGGAAAAAAAACTGATTAAAACTGCATATTTATGGTAACTCATTTTTTACCAAAGTATCGCTTAAGCCCTTTTGGTTTTCCGTCGACGTTATATATAATGCTGTATAAGACAATGTATATAGGCGAATAAACTAAGATTCCTATCTCTATTTGTCTTCTCTTAAAATCAAATGTAATGTTTTAGTCAGTTAGTTTGTTCGAAACTTTAGTTTTAACGATACCTTTAATTCTCAAAATTTTATTAACAAAACCGTACAATATTATCAAAGCTTTTGAAAACACTTGTCATGCATACCACCTTAAGAAACCGTTATTTACTTTGTTTATCAAAATCACTCTGCCCAAAGACATCGCGAAATTCAAACTCGCTTTTCAACCTACATACAATGATAATTCCGCCGTAGTTGCTCGTAAGCTCGTGCTTAAAGCACATCAGCCCGCTGTAGGCAGTACAACGCAGGAATTACAACATATAAATGGAACAACCTGATAATTGAACAAACGTGTTCGCAAAAGCTGCGGTTGCTGGCGACAGATTAAAAAAACATCCCCCAGCAGGAATATATAAATTGTGTAAAAGTTAACTATTTCATTACTGGTTAGCGAGGGTGTTGAAATAATTTATTATTATTTCACTTTATTTTTATTTTTTTATTTATTTAATATCGGGCAATAGTCTCAACTGCTCCTAACCGTCTGGAGCCAGTGAGACTATGGTATCCCCAATTGGAGTATGTTGTGAGGCTGAAGGTAATAGCGAAGGGAAGGAGATGGGGAACACGGAGGTTGGGAAATACCTGGCTATTGAGACCTGGTCACCAAACACGGCTAGAACCTATTTTAAGAAACGTTTTGATTCTATATGGTGGCCTTTCAACAGGGCAATACTTAGATTATCTATTACTATGAAACATGCCGCAAATATACTTTACATTATTTTCATGTGAATCAAATGAGTTAGGACACATATTAATAAAATAAAAATTATTTCCCCTCGTTAATTTGCGGGTTTGAACCCGCGACCTCTGGATTCGTAGCCGAGTGTCTTACCACTCAACCACGGAGGCCGTCTTTTTATGAGCCAATTAACTTAACCATCACGCAGGGGCAGGCAGAGAGACTGAACCGCCATACAATTCTGTCTTGTCACACACTCTTTTTTTCTTAATTCACATTCAGACATACTCTTCTGCTACTCTGACTCTTGACATGGAATCTTGACTCAATTATTATATTTGATTCACTTGATTATGCCATGTCTTCGTCGAGCGTCCCATACTTCCTCTACCATTCATTTTCGAGTCATATATGTACCTCTTTTCTTTGTTCATCCCCTTTACATTTATAAAAAAAAAAAAAATACCGCACAAGAGTCCCAACTGCTTCCAACAGTCTTGAGCCAGTGAAACTATAGCATCCCCGATTGGGATATATTGTGAGGCTATAGGTACCGCTGAGGGGATAGAGATGGGGAAGATGAAGGTTGTGAATTACCTAATATTCAGATCTGGTCACCAAACATGGTATAAGATTTTTCAAGCAACGTTTCAATTCTGAATAGTGTTTCAATACGGCGATACTTAGAATGTCCACGTCTTTGAACAAATAATCGATTTCACTAACCTGTATTAGGCCTAGGAGTTAAAAAAATGTCCTGTATCTCATGAGTGATGTTAATATTGTAATAGTTAGTACATTTTATCTGTGAAGAGAAAGCCTTATTTCTAATGATATTTTTCGCTAATTCTAGGAAAATATGCCCAAACCATCTAAGCGTCCTATTCTTAATCTCATCAACTTTTTTTCCTATCCTGATTTTGCACTTTCAAATATCAAAAAAACAGTTTTAAATTTTTAAAAACCTCATTCAATAGAGTGGGTGAAAACAGGGCTGCAAACTATTAACAAACACAATTTTCTCTAAATTTATAAATAGAACATATATACTTTGTTTTTAACCACTTTTTTATTTAATATTTTGTCTACCGGTTTCGGAAGTACCCTTCCATCATCAGGACAATATTAAATTAATCTGAAATACAAAATACTGAGATAAATATACATATTTAGGAGTATGAGTATTTATAGTATATCTTACATCTCGCAGTGTAAACATTAGAATAAGTGAACATCTAAGATGCTTAAAAAACAATAATTTTTCAGAGTTCGCCAATCACCTCATTACTACTAATCATGATTTTAATAGAGATACAGGGGTTAAAATTCTTCACCGTTGCAATAAAGGGATAAAATTAGATAACTTAGAAGCACTAGAAATCAGAAAATCATTAAACAGTAAATGCAATATTTTAAACAATCAAATTAATTTATCTTATAGTCCTATCCTAAATATTTTTCCAATAAACCGCTCTGTTATTCCCATAATTTCATCAATTACTCCTTCTCCTTCCAACTCCTAAATATGTATATTTATCTCAGTATTTTGTATTTCAGATTAATTTAATATTGTCCTGATGATGGAAGGGTACTTCCGAAACCGGTAGACAAAATATTAAATAAAAAAGTGGTTAAAAACAAAGTATATATGTTCTATTTATAAATATGGCAAGCCACAAAGTTAATGCTTTTTACGAATATACAATTTTCTCTGATAAAAAGCTTAATACATTTATATTAAGCTTTATAAAGCAGGTATTCAATATATATAAATATATAGATTGAATGCCTGCTTTCTAAAAAAAGTCAATACTTAACCAAAAGTTTTAAAATGAACTTGTTGATTTTCTGGAGCACAGGCTGACTTTGAAAGAACCTTTGTGGGCTTAGCTAGTGAGCCCGAGATAATAATATTTTGTGGATGGTGGCAGTATCTCTTTGCTCATATGTTACGAAAACAGTTCAAACTTCTATCTTCATTTCTTCCCAGGGAATAGAAAGACCGAAACTTTTACTTTGGGAGATTACTGGCTTGATGGCGGCAAGTTGAAGTTGACAAATGTTCTCTAGGTGTAGAAGTGTAATCTTTTGTCAATTTAGGTAATCTGGCTACAAAAACTTCTAAACTTTTTCCAAGAAACGTAGTTTTTTCATTACGCCAAAGAGTTTTCAGCAATTTAATTTTATACACCGATGAAAAGAAAGTTTCGGATACCGCGAGTTTTTGTACTTAATTTTTTTCCTCTTTTTGTGGTGTTATATCTTATCGGATAATAGCTATCATCAGGGAAATCTTTACCCCGCAAACAAAATACCTCGTATCACTCATGCAAGTTTTGAAAAAAAGAAACAGCAGACTAGAACAGCACATACATAATAATTTAATGAAGCAATGACAAAAACATACATAAGAAAGAATATTCAAGTCAAAGCCAAGATCAAGTCAAGTTTTTGGAGAGTCGCATGAGTCATATAAGAATGACAAAAATCATTAGGACTGGTACTGAAAATTTCAAGACAATGGCTTGACTTAACAATGAATATCTTCATGAAAGGAGGTTGAATGCTGTAGAAATGAGATCCCTGAGGCGTATGTCCGGTAAAATCATGTGTGACCGTGTTAAAAATGTGGATATCCGGAAAGAATGCATGGCTGATGTCAGCGTAATGAAAAGGATCATGATATGGATGCTTAGATGGTTTGGGCATGTAGAGCGAATGAACGAAAAAGGGAGTGTGAAAAGAATATACGACGCGAAAGTGAATGGAAGAAGAAGTCGGGGACGCCCGAGGAAGACATGGCACGATCAAGCGTATTAAATACTTGAGTCAGGCCATGTTTAGAGTCAGAATAACAGGAGAGGATGTTTGGTAATAATAATTTTTATTCAAGTATAGAAGAAGTCCAGAAGCTAAAACTTAAGAGAAGTATCAGAATCTTAAGTTTTAGCTTCTGGACCAAACAGACGTGCGAAAGCTATCAGTTTGAGACAGAAACTCAAGACATAAGGCCTCTGAAGATGGACAGTGTGATCTGTCCGAAACGTCAGGAGTTAAAAAGTCCTTTTAAGGACTACGTTACGCGGGTAAACCGAGAAAATTGTTCTATATATATATATATATATATATATATATATATATATACTTAGTTTTTGTACAAATAAGTTATTAATTTTGTCTTCTCATACTCTATCTACTTCACTAGGCAAGCCTGTGTTAAGGCAGTAATTTTAACATATTGTGTTGCTTTATTTCAAACTATGGTTCTTGTTTCTTGCTAATGTGAATTAATTATTGATATACGAGTATACATAGTTAGAATACTACATGTGAATAAATAATCCTTTGTTCTGTGGTTGGTTCAATCAATAACATCGAATTTGGTGAGTGCACTGATAAAAGCTCTGTCATTGTTATTAATCAAAAGTTTTATATTATGTTTGAAATTTTTATATTATATATGAATGTGAATGAAGCAAGGAGGATTTGCCAAGATAAAGTTATATGGTGGTGAAACGGCGTGATTGTAATTTAGTTATTTAATTAAATTAGTCGCTCCTTATGAAATTAACAAGTTATTCGAAAAGTCTTCTTAGACGGCTCTTCGTTTATAGAAGTGTCTTTTTATGATGGAGCATATACAGACATCATTTACACTTTTTTTATTCATCAGCTTTTTGATATCCACATTTGTGCATCATGACTCTTGATAAACCATAAGTTTTGCTGATTCTTAGCAGTTCTCGTCCATCGTGAGGTGGTCTATAGCTCGGTAGGTAAACGCTTGGCTAGCAGTTGGGCGGATACCACAAATCTGTCTGAACTATAAATCTAAAGGTCAAAAGCTTAAGGGTCATCTATTAAACGTACTTCACACTGTTCTTTCGAAAGGTCATCTTTTAGACGTACTGCATACAGTTCTTTCTAAAGGTCATCTATTAGATGAACTGCATACTGTTCTTTCAAAAGGTCATCTTTTAGACTTACTGCATACTGTTCTTTCTAAAGGTCATCTATTAGATGAACTGCATACTGTTCTTTCTAAAGGTCATCTTTTAGACGTACTGCATACTGTTCTTTCTAAAGGTCATCTATTAGATGAACTGCATACTGTTTTTTCAAAAGGTCATCTTTTAGACGTACTGCATACTGTTCTTTCTAAAGGTCATCTATTAGATGAACTGCATACTGTTTTTTCAAAAGGTCATCTTTTAGACGTACTGCATACTGTTCTTTCTAAAAGTCATCTATTAGATGAACTGCACACTGTTATTTCCAAAGGTCATCTTTTAGACGTACTGCATACTGTTCTTTCTAAAAGTCATCTATTAGATGAACTGCACACTGTTATTTCCAAAGGTCATCGATTAGACGTACTGCATACGATTATTTTTTAAAGGTCATCTATTAGACGAACTGCATACTGTTATTTCTAAAGGTCATCTATTAGACGTACTGCATACTGTTATTTATAAAGGTCATCCATTAGACGTACTGCATACTGTTCTTTATAAAGGTCATCTATTAGACGTACTGCATACGATTATTTTTAAAGGTCATCTATTAGACGTACTGCATACTGTTATTTCTAAAAGTCATCTCTTAGACGTACTGCATACCCAGCAATGTCACCCTAGACAATAATAACAGCTATATCGGCAACTTCGTGTTGACTTCATTCCTCGAATTCCACCATAAGTCTGTCTATCTCGCAAGAGACACCTAGCATGGCTCTTTGCGTGATTACCGTTTTGGTCACCACCCTCTTAGTGAAGGTTCGTGCGTGCTTGTAGTATGAATTATCGAATACACGTGCTGGTAGGGGACATTAAATGTTAGTAATATACGTACAGGTAGTCTGTTAACGTGTAATTTGTATCTTTAACGTGGAAACGTAAGTAAGGTAACGTAGATGTTACTCGTGCAAATACGTGACCAAGGAAAATTATATAATGCAGTTGGAGTTGATAAATGATTTTCACGGTAAATTGGCTGCAGTGAGGTGGGATAGTTATTGTTTTAAAAACACAGGAAGAACCAATACAAACATATCTAGGTTACAAATAACCTGAAAATATTTGATTTATTCCTACTACGATCATAATACGCGCATAATGTTGCTTGTTCAATGATGAAGGATTTAGCTAGGCAGTGGATTGAACCCACGATTGAACAAACGATCTCCGATATAATGGGGATTTTTTCACAAATGAGGGATATTGTTAAAAAAATTGGAATACTTGAAATTTTTTTTTGTAATTCTAATCGTATCACACAATTGTTTAATTAAAAATTTTTAAATATAAAATCATTGATTTATTGGAATAATTGTATTTATTGGAATGATTTCCCTCAGCACCTATTTCATCTTTGAGGATGCTCTGTGGAGGGTATTTTAAAGGAAAAGGAGTGAACCTGAGTCTTGAAGAGGCCCATGTTAAAAGAGAGGAAACACAAAAGCGAGTAAATTGTTCCACAGCAGAGCTATTGAACATAAGAACTAGTCGTCAAAGCAACCCGTTTTCATGTATCAAATGTTAACCGTGTACAAATACTGGTCGCGCGTTTAACGACGGAATCCAAAGATTGCGGGTTCGAAGCCAGCGTGCGCAAATAAATTAAATTTAATTAATATGTGTCAAAACACATGAAATTCAAATTAAATAATATTTATGGCACGTTCCAGAGCGGAAAATGCTCATGGTATCGCCTTGATGAAAGACGATCATTCAGAATTGAAACGTCGCTTGAAATGGCTTTAGCCGTGTTTGGTGACCAGATCTGAATAGCTAGGTAATTTCCAACCTTCCTCTTCCACATCTCCTTTCCCTCTCTACTATCTTTAACCTCACAATATACCCTAATTAGGAATACTATAGTCCCACTGGATCTAGACGGTTGGGAGCAGTTGAGACTCTTGTACGGTGTTCAGTATAATAGTTAAAAAAAATAAAAAAAGCGAACGCTTAACCAGTTGTTTTGCGGTATTAGCAGTTTTCATGAACCGAAATACAGTCAAACTTGGTTATAACGAGCGCGAAGGGACTAACTAAATTTGCACCGTAGAGCCATTACTCGTTATAACCGTAGGTAGGTAACAAAAGTACCTACCTAATAATATCAAAATTAACACCAGGGTATGAAAGCTTGCATATTATAAAGCAACACTTTTTTTATTACGCTTAACTAACAACGAAATAATTTAATTTATGATTACACTAACAATAATAACAAACTGTACGCACAGTACTGGATAGAAATATTTCTTAGAGTGACAACTTTCAGGGATTATAAACCTTCCTTAACGCGATTTGCGGAAAGTCCGCTGCCGCGCCGGACGGGCGGTTTTCTTTGTCTTGTTGAACTGGGTTTTTTCTCATACTCGGGCGCATTGAGTTGACAATATTATTTGGACGTTATATCAGTGAAGCGACCTCGTTATAACCCCACACGATTGAATGAAAATAAGCCCGAACCAACATATCATTGAGTAATTGCTCATTATATCCGTGGCTTCGCTATTAGCGTGATCGCCATAACCAAGTTCGACTGTAATAATATTTGGTCAATATTAATATCATTTCATTAACGAAATCATGTTCAAATCTCAAACAACTCATTCTGTTTAATCAATATTCATTGAAAATTACACGGCTAGTATAATCATTGTCATGCTCCAAAGAAAGTTTAAAAATGCAATGCATCAGTTCAGCTGTTCTGGCCAGCATATCCATGGAGCAAGCGCAAAATCAATTACTCGGAAAGTACGGAAATACTTTGCGTAGCGTCCACTTTACCAACGTAGGTGTTTTCCGAACGAACGTAGGTTCGCCGGCGACTAATTGTTAGTCCGCAGTTTTCATTAGGGAAATGCCACAAGTTCCACAAAAAACGGGGAAATTTCCCTACTTTTAAACAATGTGGAAGGGAATTTTCAGCAGCGCGGAACAATAGAATGTGTTTTGTATTTTCCGCGACCAATTACCAAGCGCCGTAATAATTGTTTGGTCAAATTGTTAGCGGGTGATTTGTTCCTTTTCTGCAATGTTCGTTTGCTGCGGAAATTTTGCTTTTATTCTATTATCAATTGTCATTATTCCATCCCTGGAAAACAGTAAACAATTATATTAACATAAAACCTAACCAACAATCAGAATATAAACATATAATATAATGTATTTTATTTCATTTTCGTTTTGCTTGATTGATAGAAGAAGAAGTCGAAAACGAAAAATAAATAAATGCAAATGATGAATACTTGGAGCAAGTGAAATTAGTGTAGGTATTTCGGAAGTATGTTCTTGAAAGACGGAAAGGCTGATAAGGATATTGAAATAAAGGTGAATAGCGTTCAGTCCTCCATCAAAGGAGGACTGAACGCTATTGGCACAGATAAAAAAATCCAAAGAAGCAAAGCTAACAGTCCAGAAATGAGTGCTTATACCAACCCTGATGTATGGCAGTGAGATATAGAACTTGCAGAGGGAGGATGAAGGTAGGCTGAATACCGTAGAAATGCGATCCCTGAGGCGTATGTGCGGTAAAACCACGTGTGACCGTGTAAAAATGTGGATGTCAGGAAAGAATGTGTGGCTGATGTAAGCGTAATGAATAGGATCAAGAAAGGGACACTAAGATGGTTTGGGCATGTAGAGCGAATTAACGAAGAAAGGAGTGTGAAAAGAATGTATGATGCGAAAGATAGACATTATGAGGGGTATTTGAATAAGCCCCAGATAGTTAGCAGAGGATTACGAAAGAATCCATAAAATATACAAAAAAAATACCTAGAGTTATAATCATTGATTATTTTAAGTTTTCATAAAAAGCAAATACTTTATTATCAATTCTTGAAATGGTAACAATAATTTTCAACCAACTATGATATGGTGTCTGTGGTCTGGTGGTTAAGACGATCGACTTCAAATCCAGAGGTCGCGATTTGAAAGACCAACGGACGCAATTTAAAAAAAATAATTCACATTCAACTCAAATAAAATATTTAATATTTTTGCGGTACGCTCAAAAGTGGTATATCGTCCCGGTGGAAAAGCACCATTCCAAATCGAAATGTTACTTGTGGATTTTGCTGTGTTTGGTGACAACATCAGTCATCAAATTGATTAAAATAGATAATTGATAGCGGCCAGGTAATTTCCAACCTCCCTCTTCCCAATCTACTTCCTCTTCCCGCTACCTTTAGCCTCACAACATACCTGAATTGGTGTAGCCATAGTCTCACTGGCTCTAGACGGTTGGGATCAGTTGGGACTCTTGTGCGGTATTCACTTATAAAATAAACTAGGTCGCGATCGAGACTCGAACCCAGAACCTTTAACTCAATCAGGATGTAACGTCTCTGCCAATTGAGCTACATAAACATTTTTAGAAACCGTCATATTTATCGAAAAATAATATTAAAAATAAAAAGCTATAAAGTTACTTCTAATTTAAATTAACACATTTTATGGTGTGAAATAATTAGGTGAATGACGTTCCAGCTTTTTTGTTTCCTCCGTCCTACAACACGGACTTCTTCAAGATCCAGGTTCCCTCCTTTTATTCTTCAATAAGACCCCTTAAAAAGCATCCCTAAAGATGAGATAGGCCCTGAGGGATATAATTTCCCTCCTTTTGGGTGTTAACGTAAAAAAAAAATTCGTCACTAATAATAATACTTGGCTGATTTATAAAACGCAATTTTTGTGATATATCACCTCAAGGGCGCTTTATAAAACTTTAAGGCTATGGCCAAATTTACCATAAAACTATTTGAATACTTTAAGCTATAGCTAAAATTACCTTTTTGATATTGCCACATTAGTTATTTACATTTGTCGTGGGCTGTGGAAAATTGTCGAACTTTTTGTTTAGCAGTAAAATGAAAGACTAACCTTTTCCAACCCCTGCAGTATGTTCGCTAATCAAATAAATTATTTTGCACTAACTTACCGCTTTGCGGAGGGAATTTAATTTTGTAAGCACCCGATACTACCAGCAGTCTTGTGATAATAATCAAAAACAAAATAAATTGGCGCACTCCGCCGAAATAAATTCAGGAGTTTTCAGAAAATCCCGAAACTTTCGGAATCTTTGAGAAATTAGAGAATCAGCAGACTAAAAACTTTCGCTTGATTCTTGATAGAAATTTTCAACGATTTGAGCTTCACAACGCACCAACAAAAAGTCATTTATTATTCATTGGAAGATAATAAAACGCAAGTTTCGCATTGGCGATGCCTTACTGAAAATAACTGATTATTTATTTATTTATAAACTAACGGACCAAAGTACAGTTACAAAAAAATACGTAACACGAAATGGGAAAAAAGAGCAACAGAGAAAAAATAGCAAATACATAATATTATAATGAAGCAATGACAAAAACAGGACAGAATATACATAAGAAAGAACATTCAAATCAAAGCCAAGGTCAAGACAAAGTATTGGTAGAGTCGTAAAGAATGACAAAAATCATTTAGACTGCTACCAAAAATTTGACATTTTGAACAGTGGAGGATGACACCCATAATTAGGATAGTGATGATTGAGGAACAGCAATTTATTGTTTCTGAGTCTACGGCAAGGAATGTTGAACTAGATGAGTTGTAATAGAAAAGGTCAGTCAATTATACAATTATTGTAACAATATAAGTCTACGTTAACACTTATTGTAACAATATTTTTAAATGTCTTATTTCTGATATAACGATGATTTTTTTGTTGACATATTGTAGAAGAGAAAACAGAACCTTAGGAAAGAAAAACGAATGCATTAGCTGTGTTAAAGAGTGATTGACGGCCTGCATGGTCGAGTGGTAAGATGCTCGACTACGAATCCAGAGGTCGCGTGCTCAAACCCGGCGTGCGCAAATACATTTTACTTAATAAATAATAAGTGTCATAACACATTTAATTCATATGAAATAGTATATTTGCGTACGTTCCAGAGTGGTAGATACGTATACGTATAAGTATCGCCCTGGTGAAAGACCACCCTAACCCTGTAGATTATTTTTAAATTAATTAATTGTGAAATGACATAAATTAATTCAATCCGCGTCCTTTGGATCTATAGTCGAGGATCTCAAACACTCAACTATATTACGCCGACGCGGATCGCTAGTTATTTGTTCGAGTAATGGACTTACGATTGCGGACACCATTTTTCAGAAAAAGACACTTGTGACAGCGGAGGATTGGGTTCCCGACTCGCCAGGAAAAAAGGGATGAAAATTATGAAAGAAATAATACAGAGACGTCACCAGCTTATCCACTTTAACCAAGCTTCAGGCAAAGGCATTACTCAAACGAACATATCGTCGCTGGAACGGCTTAAGCGACACTTTGGTCAAAAATGAGTTTAAGATGCAGTTTTGTTAAGTTTTTTTTTCTGCATCGAATGCTCAGACTCTCGTTCGATTCTGAAGACTTTTGTGGCCTTCCAGACGTCTAAAATATATTTACCATTTGGAAGAAAGCTTGACTCAAGCTACACAAGTTCGGGACTTTTTTTTAGCTTTCTGTAGCTTTAGGTAACTCGGTGAGTATTCAGTTACCTGAATTACCCTTTTTTTAATCCAACCAGGTACCGAAGACTTTATTAAAAAAAAAAAAAACTTTCAAGTGCTCCGGTGTTAACTTGCCAAATTGGCGTTTCAGCTCTTTTGCCTTTCCGGCGACAATATTATAACACCGTGGTAGGTATATTGCAGGTTAATTCCAGGAAGATCAGATTAAATACAGACTTCAAATGGCTTTAGCCGTGTTCGGTAACCAGATCTGAAAAGGCAGATAATTCCTAAGCTTCTTCTGCTCTCTTTCCCCTCTCACTACCTTCAGCCTCACTACATACCTCAATTGGGGATGCCAGAGTTCCACTGGCTCAAGACGGTTAGGAACAGCTTAATTTTTGCTTAGCATATCATTGTATTGTATTTTATGAAGACTTACAACTGTGGATTTCCGGAAAGAATGCAAGGCTGATGTGAGCGTAATGAATAGGACCAAGAAAGGGACGCTTAGATGGTTTTTGCATGTAGAGTGAATGAACGAAGAAAGGAGTGTGAAAATAATATATTATGCAAAGGTGAACGGAAGAAGAAATCGAGGACGCCCGAGGAAGACATGGCACGATCAATAAAATCAAATACTTGAATCGGGTCATGTGGAGAGTCAGGATAATATGAGACGATGTATGAATGTTAATGAAGCAAGGAATGTGGGCCAAGACAGAGTTATATGGCGATCCGTCCTCTCTGCTTACCCCTGCGGGGAAACGGCTTGATGGTTAGTTAGTTAGTTAGTTATGACTACTTTTTATTTAACGCTTTAATAATAATAAATTTGTCTTTATTCCACCATTTCGAAAATATATACAAAAAATATACATACTTACAAATGAAGTTCCACCGCGAATTACTAGTTTCAATATTGGAAATACTTTTATATTTATTTTTTAACTCATTACAGTTTGTACATATCACTACACTATATGTAAATCACAAACTGGGTGCAAACAAATTCGATGATATTTATTAAAGGGTATCCAATGAATATAAATATAAGATTGAATTGAAAAAATTTTTTTTTTTAAATTCAAATCTAGCAAGGAAAAATTAGATGTCCTGAAAAAGATTTGTTTTATTTTATGTATTACTATTAATTATGGAATGTTTTGCGTTGCACTACTCCTGCATACCTTGTGGAATAAAACTTTTATTATTATTATTAATATTACATAAAAAATCGAACCATATTACGAAACAGGAAATTCCTAAATTTTGTTTTGGCTCTCCTGAAAACCTGCGTTTTTTACCTGTTCCGTTCTTTCTTTCGCACACAGAATTAGTCTTTGGGGTATAATTCCTCAAAGTCGAAAAAGCAGTTAACGCTGTCCGGCTACCCCGATTGTCAACGTGATATTGGCACTATTGAAGTTTGAAATTACTCTGTCAGATACTGGTACTCATTTGGGCGCCATTGCCTTTCCATACCCGGCAAAATATAATATAATTTACTGATATTTTCCGTTACTTTAATATCTAAGTGTAAGTGAAACATTGTAAGATGGCTACTTTCCTATTCTTGGCAAAGGGTTCATCTCGATTTTATATCAAAGAGCGATATTATTATTAGCATTAAGTACGCTTTGTTAAACTCTGATATTAGTTCGCTGACAAATTAATCGGGAATCGCGACCATACTTCATCTTACTACCGAAAGTTGGAACAAAGACCGGCGCAAGAGTTACGACGTGAAACTAAATGTGTTAAGGGAAGGTCGGCCAGAGGGCGCGTCTCGCCGAGGGCTGAAATATTCGGGATGAACAATTTCAGGGTGGGACAATAATGAGCTTTTTTATAGTGAATACCGCTCAAGAGTCCCAACTGCTCCCAACCGTCTAGAGCCAATGAGACTATGGCGTCCCCAATCGGGGTGTGTTGTGAGGCTGAAGGTATTGGGGAGGGGAAAGAGATGGGGAAGAGGAAGGTTGGGAAGTACCTGGCTATTCAGATCTGGTCACCAAACACGGCTATTTCAAGCAACGTTTCGATTCTGAATGATGGTCTTTCACCAAGGCGATACTCAGAGTATCAACCACTCTACTCTTTTAGGTATGGCAGATGTTTGTACCTTTCAAATGTGCACACAGTTTTTTTTTAAACATTAACTCCACAGACGAGGCCTTGAATACAATTATTTCTTTCAAGGCCCATCTCATATTTATTTTATTGAGGCGAAATTAACGGCAGATTAGTAATTAACATTTATGTAATAATAGAACCAGTAAATTGTGCCAATTATAAATTTTACACAGGTGATGATGAAATACTGATTAGTAAAGTGTGACAATATATGGTTTTTATTTTATTTTTTAAACTTAATTAAGTTGGAGGGGGGGGGGGGAGAGAAAGGTGTAAGAGAACATTGGATTGGGATAGAGGGAAGAAGGACGAAAGCAGATGGGAGGTTAGTTTCCGTGATCTAGTTTGGGTGCAGTCGGGTCATGGATATTTATTTAACATCACGTATAGTCGAGATAAAAATGGCAATGTGGTAATAATTTATATAGTTTTGTTTTGAATTGGTGTTACAAGGAGAGAGGTGAACAGTACGTGTCTTTATCTTTAAGGATGCTGTGTGGAGAGTATTCTAATGCTGGTGGAGTCAAGGGCCAACCAACGTAAATCATGGTAATATTTGTGTTTGCTACCTTTAAATAAATATCATTAAATCATGTTTCAAAAACCTGTTCCCCCTTCCGAAGATGTTTTTAAACTGTTGCTTAGTCATTGATAGATGGCTGATTATGGGAAATCTATGGAGACCTATGGACCTAAATATGTTGTATTTTAATTCAATACGTGTTGTCTCACATTTAATTAATGTATAACAATATACACTGCGACGCCACTAACTGCAAAGTTATGTGTGTTAAGCTGTACACCCCAATATGTCGTATTCTTTCAAGTGAGTGTAGTTCGTGTTTTTTGTAGCAATAATTTTTTGTTTTATTGATAAATTCACTCAAATTTCATCCAAAAATAAAAAATATATAAATACGAATTAAAAAAAATAAAAAAATTTTGAAATGCATTCAAGTGAAGGGAGGAAATACGTGAAGTGTGTTTTTTTCTTAAAATCAATTTTTCAATTTTTTTAATATATTTATAAATTTTGTATTTAACTTATACATTTTATTAATGATACAATTTGATCGGTTAATAGCTGAGTGGACAAACGCGAAACACGAAACATCTTCCTCTTATTATGATGGTACAAGGAGTTTTTCAAATATTGTCAGGCCATTCGAAACCCGGTAATTAATCTCTTTCTAAAAAAAAAAATAGAAAAAAAAATAATTAAAAAATGTTCTTTAGTTTTGCAAGTTTTAATTATTATTTTGAGCGACAGCTGTTTTGATGTTTAAGGCAATTATCGAGCTGAGGTTAGGTCACTTAGAAATGACTGAATTTTAATTCAGTGTTTAATTGTTCATTTCGGTTAAGACAAAATTATCTCTAAATTCTTATTCTGCGGGGTACTTCACTTTAAAAAATTCTTGGCCCATTTAACATTAAGCAGCTGCCACAAAAAATAAAAAACAAAAATTTATAATAATAATTTAAAATTATTAAGATATATTTTATTTTTATATTAGAACATTTGAAACCGTTGTACGTATATGTAGTATTTTGAGTAATTAACTAACTATCTAACCATTATGCCGTTTCACCACAGAGGTAGGTAGAGAGGATGGACCGGCATACAACTCTATCTTGGTACACACTCCTTGCTTCATTTACATTCGTTCATCGTCTCATACATACTTTTCTGTTATTCTGGCTCTTGAAATGGCCCGACTTGTCTTCCTCGGTCGTCCCCGACTTCTTCTTCCATTCACTTTCGCGTAATATATTTTTTTAACACTCCTTTCTTCGATCATTCGCTCAACATGCCCAAACCATCTAAGCGTCTCATTCTTGATTCTAATCATTACGCTTACATCAGCCTTGCATTATTTTCGGATATCCTCATTTTTGGCACGGTCTTATGGTTTTAGCGCACATACGCCCCAGGTATCTCATTTCTACAGCATTCAGTCTACTTTCATTCTTACTTTGCTATATATCAGGGTTGGTATAAGCCTTCTATTGTGGACTGCTAGCTTCGATTTTTTGGTCAATTTTTTCATTCATTTCTACATTAATGGAGTTTTCTGAATTCACCCTTCTTTCAATATCCTTATCAGCCTTTCCATATCTGGTAAACATACTTCTTAAATACACAAAATCATCCACTTGCTCAAAGTATATATAAGTATCATATAATTATGCTTTATTGAACTAGGTTATTTGTATTCCATATTACCTTTATTTAATTATAATAATTTATAAAGATGTACCTAATTCAATAAAAATCTAAACGAAATTTACAAAAGAGTAATCACAGCAAAAATGACCTTAGCGCAGGTACATAAAATTTCGTATTTTCAAAAACGCGATGAAAGTAAATAGGTTCTTAAGGATTCTTTCGTGCGAGAAAATTTTCTCCGGACTTTGCAAACAAATTAAAAATAATATTCGCTGCTCTAATTAAGATCAAATTATTCGTCATTTGGCATTAACTTAAGGCTCCGCGGCATCATTACCCAGAAGTTGATTAAAGTTGGTTTGGTAAATAGGGCTATCGTAAGGCCGTGGTCCAATTTAAGAGCGTCTTACCAGAGGATTAGGTAATAGCCTCAAAGCGATCCATGGCTTGGATAATTCAACACATTAGCTCAATAATTCTACTGGTATTTTGATTATTTTGCACGTCAACTTGTCCTATAACGCGTTTAATAAAATCAAAGCGTCGTAATTGTTAAAAACACTTATTATACCTCTCATCGAAACTTGCTCATTGATACACTGACAAATTATCTGTATTTCCTATTGAACAATTTAATACTTTTTTTCATTAGAAACACTTCATGACTCGATATTATATTAAAATAAATGATCACCTTGTCTTAAACCAGGAATTTATTATGTTTTTAGGTCAACTGGTTTCTTTTAAATCAAGCTTTATCAGAGTACATACAATAACAGAATAAAACAGAGTATACAGAGTGGTAATAAAGAATAATACAGAGTTATCAAGTATGTATAGGTACACAGGAAGAGAAAGAACAATTGAAGTTATTGAAATTGTATAAATTCAACATAGGATCTTTGTCTGTCCCCAACAGGACATCGATATGTCTCTATTATGTTTCGGCTAGGAAAATCCTCAAAAAAGTCTAGTAAGAAGGTATACAACCAAAAGATCATCAAATTACGCATAATATCGGTCAAAAGTATACACTCTTACACCTTTTTGTTTATTTGGCACTCAAGATAAAACAATAGGTACATTATAAGACGAGAGTGTAAAGACTGTATTGTGTCGAATAATATTCGTATGAAGCTACCAATATTTTCAATAATTGTATCCAACTGTTGGCGCGAATTTTCGTCAATAGCGTTGAACACGGAATCTAGATGTTATTTCCAACGGCTAGATATATTTTGATACAGTACTATTGCAGTATACCTAGACATATTTATCCGTCCATCCACTCTACAAGCTAAGCTAATGAAGCTTACTAATCTTTGTCTCTTTCATTACGCTTATTGGCATACCATCTTTTTTGCAACTTTCTATTCGTAATACTTGATTTTTTCACACTCCACTCTCAAAAATGCTCATTCGATAATCAAAAAGTAGCATTGTGTATTGAAAATGATTTATTATATTCCAATGTATTCATTATTAATACCTACGTAGATTTATATAGATTAATATGAGTCAATCAACTTTTAACCCTTGAAAATACCTTAATAAGAAGCGAAAAAGAATATATTCACTTCAAATTATCACGAGCTTAGCTTGC
Source organism: Drusus annulatus (assembly GCA_022651775.1). NCBI lineage: Eukaryota > Metazoa > Arthropoda > Insecta > Trichoptera > Limnephilidae > Drusus > Drusus annulatus. The sequence continues at coordinate 115,255 of JAGWCC010000984.1, read as the reverse complement.
AACAAATTTGGTTTCCATTGACGAGAAAGATTTTTTTTTTTTTAAATATTCCAATTTTCTTTACACAGTTTGTGAATGGCATCCGAAAGGCTAGTGAAAATTAAAACACAAAACATCATTAGGTCGATGGGGTTTTAAAAAATCGCAATATAAATTCTGTATCTTTCAGATTAAAAAAAAATCGTTTTCTAAAGCCGACTACAAGTGGTTTAGATTCGTGCTTTGAACGAGAAATATCAACTTTTCTTGTTTAAAAAAAAAAAACCATCTCTGGTTACGCATAATCTGAACATATTTGAAAAACTTCCTCTTTTCATAATAAAAGGCGGAAAATGTTGGCTGTGCAATGATGGAGGACTTATTACGTGACGCCTGGGTGAAGGAACTCGACGCAGATTTATGAACTCGGCTAACCCGAATTTGATCTGAACCCGATTTGTCAACTCGGCTACTAACCGGTCTTATTGATCTGTTACTTTTACTATATTTTTTGGAAGTGATAACAAACGCCCTGAAGCCTGTTCCATCGGAAACCAAATTCAGGAAATAATATTGTGTTCTTTTTTATTTCATTTATTTTTTTTCAATTTTTTTTTTAAAGAAAGAAACATTTCCGGGTACAAATAACATGAAAGTATTTGAAAAATTAATAAGCGAACAATGTTGCTAGTGCAATGATGGAGGACTTAGCTAGCAGAGGAATTGAACCCAAGATGCCCGCGTAGGAATTCGACACGTTTGGCCATTTAGCTACTAACCGGTTTTAAAACTGGTATTAAATATAGGTTTCAAAAATTTATATATAACGACCTCCAAAACTAGGCATATGCCCGTTTCATGGTGGTGTGCATTCTACATTTTGGAAGTTTTCCCTAGTCACCAGAAGACAAAAGGAAGAGAAAGGATTGAACTTTTTTTTGGTTCACTTATCGGTTAATATTCGTGACGTGTTTGTTTGAACGCATACATATATGGGCGCATAGCGCTATGGGCTCAGTTCATTCGCGCATACACGTGTGCGCGTAGCGGCGTAAAGGTTAAGTATGAAAAATTCTCATTAGGAATCTTTATAAGTAAGTTTCACTGTATACGTATAATTGTAACAAAACTGCGCTACACAAATTGTCCAAATATTATTACTTTTACTTCATTATAATATGAAACTTAGCACTGATCAGTAACAAGATCAAAGATAATAATAATAAAAAAAAAACATTCTCTAGTTAGTTTCAGTATGCCATGATGGACCACTGAGGATACAGCATAACAGTAGAACCCAACCAATGGTGGGAATAGAGATGGTGTGAAGGGCAGCACTTTCTTTAGGTACCACAGTGGTTGGATCGTCATTTCGGTGTTAAGTGGTATTTCAGTCAGACAATGATTGACAAATATTGACTGAAAGAAGTGGCGAGTGGAAAAAATGGGGCACGAAGTAGGTTGGGACGTATCTTAGTATTCAGATTTGCTTAAACACAGGCGATTTCAATCCACGAAACAGCATACTTAGTGATTTATTCTGAATAATTCTCTTACACCAAGGCGATAAACCGAAACATAATTAATAATAATAATAACCAAGTTTTATTCCGGAAGGTATGCAGGAGTAGTGCAATGCAATACCATCCATAATTGATTTCAATACATAGTAATAATAATATTAACAAATAAAAAATGATGAAATTAAAAAAAAAAAAAAAAACAATTTAAATAACACAAGTAAGAAATATGAATGAAGGATGTTAAGCCTCATTTCTGCAAAACGCCATCAAGAGGGAGTCCATCCTGGCAGCGTTAAGATTGATGAGGCCAATAATTTACTCCAATGCGCTTCTATGCTTGAATTCGGGATCTGACGGGATTCCATAATGAGGTGATTTCTGGAGTTGTTAATCCTTTCCCGCATTCCTGCTACCCTGGTTCTCATAAGGGTTGCAAATCCTGGAACTCACCTCTCGGTGAACGTACCGGAGGCTTAATTGTTTTATATTTTCATAGAAAACTAATATTTTTTTAAAGCAGAATTTGCCAATTATCCTGTTGAAAAAGATCAATCTTCATATTCTCTATAAAAATAGTCACAGTAACAAATTAAATAATTTTATTAATAGTCATATTCTCAGTTAAATTTGGGTAGTAGTCCAATATTATGATACCTAGGCTATGCAAAACCGGTCGGTCTTAAAAATTAAAATAAAATCTGTGGTCTTATATAAAGTTATTATTTGATTTTCATCAGAATTGTTTGTAATTATTGTTTGCTCTGGGTTTCGAACCAGCGACCTCTGGGTCCATTGAAATGAAGCTTACTGTCCTGCCACGGATGTGGTCATGCGACCTCTGGGTCCATTGAAATGAAGCTTACTGTCCTGCCACGGATGTGGTCATATTCGCTTTTTGAACATGTTCATGTTTTTGTATTTGTTTTCCATTTTCTTATATCAAAGGGTTTGCATGATCGTTACATTAATGCACAGGGTTCCAGTTATATTCCTGGGAGAAGTGTTCTATTGCTATGCTACAAAAACAGATGGCACATTGTTTGCACCCGCTCTCTTAGAAATGCGCTGCTACAAAATTTGCATCGTCATAATTGTTCGTTGAGTACAAAACTCGTATGATGTGTAAATACATAACATATTCAATTAAGAAACATTCCCATTAAAATCGTGGCGCTTTAGAAAATATCTCTTTGCCCCGAGTCAGGTGTTGTAGAACAATTGCTGGATAAGAAAGCTTCTCGGAAAAGTTTTCCATGCACGTCGAGAGAACTTTGAAATGAGTACCTTTGTCTTTAGGAAAATAGTTTCTTGTATGCATTACATAATATTACACTTAAGTACTTTGGAACACCATCCAATCGAAAGTATGACACTCCTTTCAGATTTTCTCTAGTAGCTTGAATTATTATTTCTAATTTTGAAACTGTTAATTCGTGGTGGAACTCCATTTTAATGATTTAATAACACCAAGCTTAAACTTTATTCCTCTGTTTTTATTTAAGACCGGTTTCATCTTATGACTAGCACATTCAGACTGGTAAAATTGATATACTCGAGTATACCTTAAAATTGTACCAGTCTGAAGATACAAATCATAAAGTGAAACCGGTCAGGTCTAAAATAAAAAAATAGTAGAATAAAGTTAAAAAATGGTATTGTTCATAAAACTAAGCATATAAAAATTAGAGTACCACTTGATTTTTAACTCTTAGATTAATAAAATATATATATATATATATATATATATATATATATATATATATATATATATATATATATATATATATATATGAGCAGCATTAAAATTGAATAAATTGTGGTTCTTTTCCCAATGATGGTAGATACTTTCAGTGCCGCCCTGGTGAAAGAACACAATTCAGAATCGAAACGTTGTTTTAAATGGATTTAGACGTGTCAAGTGACTACATCTAAATATTAAGGTACTTCCAAACCTTCCTCATCCAGAAATTGGGGAGGTCATAGTCCCACTGGCTCCGGGCAGCTGGAATTCTTGTGCGATACTCACATAAAAAGACGCCACTTTACTATATGCAGCTGGAATTGACAATAATAAGGTTTTGTTAGAAAGCCTTTTTTTAAAGAAATACTAACATTCTCGGGTTACGAATAACCTGACAATATTTGAAAAATTCTTACTGCAATCATAATAAGCGTAAGATATTGCTTGTGCCATGATGTAGGACTTAGCTATCAAATGAATTGAACCCACAACGCCGGAGTGAAAATCCGACGCGTTTGTCCACTCAGCTACTAACAGGTTTTGTAAATTAGTTTTCTTTATATTTGACATCGACACAATTCCGCCATTACCGCCATTTTTTTTTTAAAGTATTTAAACGGTCCTCGTTAAACGCTGATTGTCGCTTTGTTTCATCATTTGAACCAATTGCGATCAACTGAACAACTAAAACCAACAGTTTTCTTAAAATAAATTTAAAAAAACTCCTGAAAAAACAATTGCGTGACAATTGGCACCTCTGGCACGCTAGAGGTTAAATAAAACCATCAAAATGTAAAAAAAAAACACAAGTAGCGTTTATTGGATCCGAAGCTGCGATAAAACATCAAATATGTCTTCAGCTTCAGATGAATTTTGAAAATAGTGGACTGTAAAAAGATAAAACTGTACTACTTGATGGAAGTGTCTAATTATAGATGTGGACAGATTATGGAGTAAAGAAAGTAAGAAAACCAATTCACTCACTGATGAAGTTGATGCTTAAGTTTTTGATTCTTCTTACACAACGAATCACAACAATTAACTCAATTTGACTTGCAGAACAAACAACTAAACGACGTCCAAGCGAGGCAATAACAAATGAACCACGTTTTTCCCATAATTCTTCTTCTGTTTAGATTGTCAATTGTTTTCGAACACAGTGTTGTTGAGTAAGAAAATCCAATAGCGAAAAGGCTGAAAAGGTAGGAACTGGATGAAAAACACGAAGGTAAGAACCTTGAACCCAGAGGAAAGAATATTTTTACAAATCCTTATTCCGCTTAGCAAAGGCATATCATTAATAAATGTGAACACGGCTCTTTGCAAACTTATTCCATATTGTTGAAGGCTTTCACAGCTTTACATGCACCTGCGAGGTATTCCTGGGAAGCGGATAGCAGCGCTCGGGCAGCTTGTGTGTGTAGTCGGAATTAGTGCCGCGGTGGAATGAGGAAACTTTGGCCGCGCTAACAAACATACGCCGGCGCTTAACTTCGTAAGGGGGGCGTTCTTGATAGGCGGGGTGGTTTTATAGGCTTTCAAATGGGGATAGTTTTTATTTTTACTCTGATCGTACGAAGAAGACTCGAGGAGGGATAAGAGTGTTGAGTTGTATCACTAAAAATGATTTATTATAATTAAGAGTTTGACTCGATACCACTGGAGAATTCAATTTACAGAAAGGTGTTTAGGCGTGGCTGGTTTACCCGAAATGAGAAGATTTTGCCCTTATCTGGGGTAGAATAGGTCAAACGTTTTCAAAAATCGTATTTTTTTGCTCTCGACCGCTTTGTGTTGGTGGGACTATGGCATCCCTAATTAAGGTATATTGTGATGCTGGAACTAGTGGAGGAAGGAAAAAGATAAGGAAGAGGAGGGTTGGAATGTACCTTTTTTTACAGTAACTCCACACAAGAGGCCTTGCGAAAAATAATTTCCTTAATTTGAGGAAAGAACAGAGTGAACCTGGGTCTTGAAGAGGCCCATGCTTAAGGAGGGAGGAATTGCAAATGCCGGCAAATTGTTCCATAGGAACGAGTCGTAAAAGCGACCCGTTCTCACGTATGAAAGTCAACCGTGTACAAATGTTGGAATGTTGGGCGCACGTTTGGCGAGTTTTCCGACTATGCACCGGTGCCAAAGGGATGAATGACGCAAGTTCCTCGAAGCATCTTTCATTGAAATTTAGCGTTGTGACCACATTTAGCGTTCATTCATTTCATTGAAAGAACTACTTGCGAAGGTGAACTTTATTTTAGCGAAGAACCGGTTCCAGTTCTTTCCACTTTCAAAGCGCTACCGACTAATACGTGATTTTGTTGGCGAGGAACCAGTTCTAGTTCTTTTCGTTCCCAAATCTCTATCGGAACCGGTTCCAAAAAGAACTGAACAAATAACCGGATAAATTCAAATCTCTTTTTTGCGAGTTCGACTTCAATTGAAGTGTTCACTTCGAAGGGTTCATTTTAAAGAACTAACAATTCGTGAAGCATTCACAAAACATTGAAGTTTTTCCCAACGCTAATTGAAATACCTGTAGAACAAGGACAGCATTCCTACTGACGTATGTGCTCCAAAGATTGCAATCCGTTTGTTAAGATAGGAGAATCTATCTAACGGACCGCCCGTTTCTGTGGACTCCAGACCAGAGGTGGCTGCCAAATTCAACAGTGGGGCGTACTTGCGATTTTTGCAAGGTCAGCAGTTGTGTACTACTGAAGTATCTGCGGGCCCTGTACAACACGCCCAATCTAGGTCTTGTCACCAAATCGACGCACTCGAGGTGAAATATCACAAAGCTGCGCTTTATAAACCAGATTTTACCACCAACTTCTCAGTTGACGTTTTGCCTCTTCCATTTCATATTATCTCCTTCTCTCTGTTTCTTTGTTATAATTTAAATGTTATTCTATTATCTTCTCACTTTTCTTTTATTTTATTTAATATTGTGTTCTCATTCTTTATTTATTTATTTATATACGCCCTCATGGGCTTTTACATAACATAGGTATAAAATAAAATAACAGTGACATAAAAAATAACAATGACATAAAAAATAACAATGCGCCCAAAAACATTTGATGCGACGATTTGATTACGCCCAAGAAAATTAACACTAGTATTTTAGAAAGAGGTATGTTATTATAGCCTTCTTGTAACTAGATTTAGTGCAGTTGAATATATCTACTATTTCAGCGATAGAATTACTCACTGCATGCAATCTAGGTACAAGCGAGTATTTAAATGACTCAGTCCTGATATTGTTGTTACATTTAAAAAGAATTTTGGATCGAGTGGATCTGTTAGGTACATAGAAGGTAATTAAGCTAAGTAAATCAGGGCTGTCTATAATACCATTAACAATTTAAAAAATAAAAGTCAAGTCGGAAACAAGCCTCCTGTCTGAAAGTTTTAGTAATTTTAATTCTTTCATTAAATAATTATAATTTATGGTTTCAATAGGTAGACCAAGTTTATAGTTGATGTATCTTAGAAATTTAGGTTGCAATTTTTCAATGGAATCAGAGTGGATTTTAAAGTGAGGGGACCAGACAGAAGAATTATATTCGACTTGACTTCGAACTAGTGAAGAGTACAGGATTTTCAATGTAGAAATATTTTTAAATTCATTGGCATTTTGAAGAATAAAGCCTAGCAATTTTAAACCTTTACTTGTTATTATATTGATATGTGAGAGAAAAATTAATTTAGAATCGAAAGTAATGCCGAGATCATTAATTTCATTGACAGATGTAAGGGTATATGTATATATAACTTTATGTATATATAACCGCACACTGCGTAGTTTAATGTTGTATTCTAATGATTCATAGGCTCAGCAAAACCGGTCGGTAGTTAAAATTAATTCGAAATGTCACATACTACCGCCGTATTAAAAATAATTAAATTGCTTTTCACACTTCAAAAATCGCACAAGTGGTGCTTTGTGGTCTTATACAAAGTGGTTATTTAATTTTCATTGAATATATATATTAATAGATATGTTCATATTTATTCAAATAGCGTAAGCATCTATTTGAAATTCGACTGATTTCTTAACAGGTAATAAACAAAAAAGCGTTAATATTAAATAACTTTTCAACTCCACATTTCTTCCCTAGGCAAAGTATACAACCCCTTCAGCGTTTGTATTACAAAGTGGATCGAGAAACCTTCTGTACGGCAGGAGTAAGGAACATGCCTTAGGTAGGAATTCTATGTTCCGAGTCAATTAAGGAACAAGTAATGCGGTTAGGAAAACTCAATCTAATTACAACTAGAAAATGCCGGAAGAAAACTTAATTACACTCATGGCTGTTTGCAAACCAGCTGACGGGCGCGGAGGAAGTATTTTTTTAATCGGCATTTTGTGGCAGGTTTTTATTAATTTTATAGTTGGGTTAGCCACACCATTTGCAGCAGCGTTTTATTTTAAAGCTACTACAGCGTATTTTTTGTAAAAGGATTATAGTTTATGGATATGAAATAATAACTTTGTATAAGACGATCGATTAATTTTTATGACCGACCGGCTTCGCTTACCCTAAGAATCATCAGAGTATAAAATCAAACTAAACTTAAAATACAAAGTGTGTGGTTATATGTACTCGTGAATTTAGAGGGAGAGCACAATATAAAATCAAATATGGTCCCAAGATTTAAACAGAGGGAGAACACAGTGAGTAGTAAGAAAACAAATAAATAACATTGAAATTAGAACAAAGAAACAGAGAGAAAGAGACAAACAATAAAAAAATGAGAAGGTCACAAAAGAATAATGAGAAATTTTATGAGTTTTCGGGAAATATACCTAATATTGGGCTACTGGACAAATTTAACTGATAATTAAGAACATGACTTTTAATTTAAGTGGCTTTCTTTATTTCTAGTGCTTCTTAATTATTTAATCTGTTAACATGACCATTTTAATGGAGAATATAAGCACGGGTGCTTTTATTGAAGATATGATCCTTTTCAATAAGATGATTGGCGAATTCAGAAAAACCGTGGTTATTTAAATATCTAAGATGTTGGATATATCTTTGATTCTAACGTTGACATTGCGAGATGTTTTACTTAATTACATGCAGATAAATCACTACAATCTATTTATTTCGCTGATATAAATATGTTGCATATCTATTCCAATAAAAAAGCCTTAAATGCTTGAGAGAGTCTTTGGTTTAACGCCCTTAAAATAAGGGTTAAATGATGTTCTAAATGTCATCCTCCAAGTTTCATTATTTGATTTCCACACTAGCGTCAAAAGTAATATAATTGTTAAAAATTCGCACAATTTCCACCATAATAAAAATACACTTTCCAAATAATATTGCTACTATAATTTCGAATTTATGATTACAAAACATTGAGATGTTTTCTTTATTTATGTTTGTATATTGTTTTTATATCTTGTTACATAGCAATATCGATAAGTTGTAATAACTCATTTTGGGACATAAGAAATTTACATTTATTTATTCATATACAAACGGACCATTGTTCAATTACAAAAAATACATAACATAAAATGGAAAAAAAGTAACAGAGAAAAGAAGCACGTACATAATATTTTGATGAAGCGATGACAAAATTTTACATTTGAATGATGTATAATTGTATTAACTAATGTAATGTATCCAATTGCTATTCCTCAATCATCACTCTACTAATCATGGGTATCATTATCCACTGTCCACAATGTCGAGACTTGTTAACTCAAGCCATAGTCTTGAAAATCTTGGTACCAGTCTAAATAATTTTTGTCATTCTTTACGACTCTTCCAAAACCTTGCACAGACTTTGTCTTGAAAGCTCTTTCAAATGTATGTTTTGTGTTATTTTCGTCATCGCTTCATTAAAATATTGTGGGTGTGCTTTTCTCATTTGTATTATGTATTTTTTTGTAATTAGACAATGGTCTGTTAGTAAATAAATATTTTCTATTGAATCCATAATACTGTTGTAAGAATCAGCTCGTTCGTGTTGATGGCCGTTGCGACTATCATATTTTCTACTAATTTCATTATTATCCTTCGTTTTAATACTATCAGCATGTGCATATTATTGATAAACAAAGGGCGCCATGGCTTTCAGAAACTAGCTGTGTTCAGCGCAGGAAAGTCACCTTTGAAACATCAAAGGAAATTCCGAGAAGGAAACTTTGAAGAGCGCGGAACGGTGTAATATAATCTGGACGATTTTCCGACTACTGACTCGGAAAACGCTATTTTCCTTTGTCTTCGAGCCTGATACGAGTTTTGAGCTAACGGCGACATTTCCAGGAGGTTTGAAATACAACTCTAACGGCGGTGGATACAATGCCTCCGCGGAATGGCGTCAAGTGGTGCTTTTAATGCAATCCCACGAAAACTTGGGTCATTCCGACACGTAACGCTCCGTTTATTTTGGTTTAGTTGGTGAGGCTCACATTATTTATGAACCTCAAGATTGTAGTTTAATATGACCTTTGCGGCAGAGTGGAAATCTTCTTTGATAAATACCCTGAGGCTTTTTGTTCAAATCCCGCAGTTAACAAAAAAAATTATAAATTCTTCTAAATTTGGACTTCGATCTGAAGTGAAAGACACTTTTTAATGTGACAGGTCAATTAGGCTCCATGCTTGTTGTCATTTGACGGCCTCCGTGGTTGAGTGGTTAAGACGCTTGATTGCGAATCCAGAGGTCGCGGGTTCAAATTCCGGCGCACGCAAATAATTTTTATTAAATAAAAATCTGTACTATACTTTTATTTCATATAGTAGTAGTAGTAGAGTAATAGATACTCTCAGTATCGCCCTGGTAAAATACCACCGTTCATAATCATAACGTTGCTTGAAATGGCTTTAGCCGCGTTATGTGATCAGATCTGAAGAGCCAGGTACTTTCCAACATTCCTCTTCCCCGTCTCCTTGCCCTCACCGGTACTTTCAACCTTACGACATACGCCAATTGGGGATGCCGTAGTCCCACTAGCTCCAGACGGCTGGAAGCAGTTGGGACTTTTGTGCGGTATTCGCTATGAAAAATAGGTTATTAAAATCAAATTATTAGTTATTTTGTTTTCGTAAATATTAAATTATTAATTTCAAGAATGGCTGCAATAGCGGTTCCTTCCAGAGGATTTATTTTGGCCTTTTTTAAATTTGTCTTGACCTCAGAGCAATAAATTACCAGGCGGGGATACCTTGTGTAGTCAAGAATGTTGATTTTTTTCCTAACTCGGGCGTGGCTAGGACTAGGGCTAGAGTATTTATACATCTATTCATAGCACATCTTAAAACGATATTTTGTTTATTTGTACAACCACGTTTTTACAGCATGGTTGTCAACAAAAATATAGGATTTAACCTATAAAAACCGTTGAGTTATGTCCTGTTTTGTCGCCTAACAAAACATAGTTGGCGGAGTTACCGGAGACGCAGGAGACGGAAAACAAGCTTACATACCAAAAAGTTGTGCAAAATATGTCTTGTCTTATCTCTTTCTTTTTCATGGTTTGTGACGTGAAAACCTGGAGAAAGTGATTTATTGTAAATTTGTATAGTTTGGGTAAACATATTTAGCTCTCTCTCCATACAAATCCTTGCTCTGAGATCCTGACACATTCGTCATACGTAAAAGATACTCTTTGAATCGTCCAATTGATCATTTGAAAGCGAAAACTGGCTTACTAAAGCTTAAGCCAACGGTTCCCGAAATGGATTCCGCGGAGAGGACGACGAGGTTCCGCGACGGTTTCAGAGAACCGCAAAATACCAAATTGTTTGACAAATCTGATAATATTAATACGCTAAGCCGTCTTCTGTACATGATTCGTTAGATCATATGGAGCGCTAATGTATGCAAAAACAATACTGGTAATTTTCGCTCATACGTAAAAAAGTTTGAAATTTTATTCCGATTACGCTACTTCACGACTTACTCAATATGTCCCTTTTGATGTGTGTATCGAGACTAAGCTAGTAACTAAGAGATTGTCGATATTCAAGCCACAGGGTTGCGCGGAGGGCGCCTGGGTACCGCGGCGATTTCCACATTTCTGGCTCGGCGACATTACTAAAGAAAAGTTTGTAAAGGTTTTTCTTAACCCTTGCGCCATATCCTAAATGAATATATCTAAGTAGGGTCGTGGTACATATTTTTTGAATTCTCGTCACACTTATGGATAAATATCCGGTTCAGGGAAAATAGAATTTTCTAAAATTTCCTGAAACGTAGAAACAAGAATGTGAAATACGACACGAAAACAAATTACCATCCGAAAATGTGAATATAGGAATTTTGTTGCTCACCCCCTCAATACAATTAAAATATTTCCGAGATCTTAGTATATAATTTTTAGAATTATTTGCGATTTAACGTGCTTATTTAAATTAATTAATTAAATATTTTAAAACCCTTGAACTGATATATTTAATTGCATTTCACATTCCTGGCAGGATAGTTACAAGACAGCACCTATTATATTATTGTGACAATTCTACTTCAATTTCATAATATATTACTCCCTTGGAGTAACAATGTATGAAGAGAAAGCTAATTCTTTATACCCAACCTATGAAAACTTGCGATAAATCACTTTCTCCGGGATTTTACGTCGTACGCCATGAGAGAGAAGAAGACAGCAAAAATAACACACCACTTTTATGTACTGTAAGGATGATCTTGGTCTCCCGCGGATCCGGGGACTCCACCCACATGTTTTCATATGCGACTAAGCTCGACACAACTAAACCGATTCTTAGGTTATGTGCTATAATTTTGTTGTTAACAATACTGTAAAAAAAAGTAATCATACGAATAAACAAAAACATTATGTCGACATGTGCTATGAATGGATGTATGAATACCCTAGCCTTGGTCTTAGCCACGCCCAGGTCCGCTGAGTCAGGTAAAAATCATCAAAAACTTACTACTCTGCCTTGGATAGGTACCAGGTACCACTCTATGTATTCTAAGATTACTCCTATCCGACGAATTCAACATCTGGGAAGCAAATACTCAAATAATATAATAATATATTCAGTACGTCAATATCGCAATACCTTAGTACAGTTTTTGTCATCTAGTAGAGCTAATTTATTTGATGAAACTATTTAACTTTGGATATACTTGTTATTTAATACTATTTTTTCTTTCGTGTGGAATATTTTTTATACTGTAATGAGTATATTGTTTTAAAAAATGTTAATATTTGTATGAAAAGCCTTTAACGGGCTAAATGAATAAATATTTAAGATTGTTGTTCAGCATTCTATCTGCCATTTGGGCTAGGGCTGAAATGATCAGATCTGAAGGGCCAGGTACATCCCAATCTTTTCTTAACCCGTCTACTTCATTTTTGTCTGCTTCATTCGGCTTCTCAACGTGAACCGAAATGTGTAACTGACGCAGAATTAGATTTTCCGTATTAATTCAAAAAAAAAAAACACAACAGAACACCACCAAAATTAAGTATATATTATTGAATTCAATTTATCATTTTTTTTTAATAAGTACCTACTGCGTTTTCATGCGGCCGTAAAAGTAAATACAATTACACACACAGGCCAATAAAAAAGCACAGTTAACCTCAGATAACTCGATTTATAACAGTCTTCGACATCCTTTTGTTTTGAAAAAGGGTTAACGTTGACAAGACATAAAAAAGCTACAAAAATATGTCGAAAACGTCACTGACCCCACGAAACATCCAGGCCTCGACTACGGAAGGGCTAACAGACGAAAGGGTTTTGTGGGCGTGTCCGTGTGCCCGAAGCAAGCGAAATTTCCCCTTATTTCTAGTAAACAAATATCGATTTTTTTCCTCAACAGATAGGTAGGAAAAAAAAAATCCTCAACAGATAGATAGATTAGGAGTCGAAAGGTTATAATATATAAATTGGCGACATCTTTTTAATTATTATTATTTTTTTGTTATACGAATACCGTGCAAGAGTCTCAACTGCTCCCAACCGTCAAGAGCCAGTGAGACTATGGCATCCCTAAATAGGGTATTTTGGGAGGCTTTATGAAGTGGGGAGGGGAAGGAGATTGTGAAGGGGAAGGTTGAGAATTTCCTAAGCTATTCAGATCTGGTCACCAAACACGGCTAAAGCCATTTCATGCAACGTTTCGATTCTGAATGGTGGTCTTTCTAGAGGACGTGCTTTATTTTTTTTTTTATAATACTTTTTTAATATACTTTATTTTAAATTTTTATTTATATCTTGGTTAGATTTAATGTATTTTTTACATTGGTGAATTAGTAAAATATCTTATAATAATAATAATAATAGGTATACATTAGGGTGTTATTTTTATTTTCTTTTTTTATCAAGTCAGAATAGACGACACTGCTAGGAATTATCTCTTCAGTGGCCTTGACCCATCTTACGTTTAACTACCGCTTTTAAAGAGTGACAATTTTCTGTACACATAGCTAGGTCATAAAAATGATCCAGGCCTTTAGGATCTAAATTATACACTTTTATTTCCGAGAAAATGGCTCGAGCCTTTTCTAAAACGAGTCCATCTTTCTTTAATAGTTTCGTGAGTAGGAATGTGTGAAAAGCCATTCTTTCTTTTTATTATTTTTATGGCATTTCTTATTTCTTGAAGAATGAAACATGGGCTCTACCACCTTTGCATTACAACTACCATTTTTGGTTAGTTATCACTTTTTACTCACAATAAATTGTGTATATAAGCTGAAAAAAGGGTTGAGGTGTTTTAATTTTTTGTCACATTTAACGTCGTTACAATTCAACGATTAACTTAATTTTTAAAAAATTTGATGGTCCTAGCTAAACGTCATTTCTAGGCTCGTTTCAGTTTATGGGTCGTTAAAGTAATGTCTAAAGCCATTTTAGTTCACTTTGAAAAAATCTTCATCCACTGCAATCTAATACATCTACAAATTGATGAAAAACGAATTTAAAAAAGGTAAAAAATATCATTGGGAATTTTTGCTTAGATTTTAACGAATGTATACACATATATATAGTATATATTACATTACTTTGATATGTCGATTGGTTTTTGAGTGCCAAATGAATCAGTTTATATTTTTTTGTTTCTGGAAACGTCTGAGAATGTGTTAACCCTTGTGTAACTCAAAGTTTTACTTTAATATAAATATATTTAAAAAAAATTGTGCGCACGCCCAAGAGTCTCAACTGCTCCCAAGCCGTCTAAAGACAGTGGGACTGTGGAATCCTTAATAGGGGAAGAAGATAATATAGATGAATGATATGGGAAGAACCTGGCTATTCAGATCTGGCCACCAAACTTGGCTAAAGTTATTTGAAGCAACGATTTAATTCTGAATGGTGGTCATTATAGTATAGAGCGTATCAACTACTCTGGAACGTGTCGTTAATATTACATGTATTATTTTCAATGATTTTTATGTGAAATAACATAAGTCAATTAAATTTAGTTTATTTGCGTAGGCTGGGATTTGAACCCTGGACCTTTGGAATAGTTGACGAAATTCTTAACCTTTCAAAAAAGTCATTAAAAAAACAATGTTTACAACTCTAAAATTATTGAAAAATTGTTCATTGGTGTTTTCGAAAACGAAGGTATTTTTTTCATTTATAAATAAGGTAAATCGCAAAGTAAGTAGCGATCTTGGAGAAACAATGTATGGAGAGAGAGCTAATTCTTTTTACCCAACCTATACAAACTTGCGATAAATCACTTTCTCCGCATTTTCACGTCGTACACTATGAGAGAAAAAGAGACAACAAATATAATACTCCGCTTCTACGTACTGTTACAATGATCTTGGGTTCCTGGATCACCGCGGGACTCCGCTCACATTTTTAATATGCCACTAAACTTGACACAACTAAACGGTTTTTTAGGTCAGATGCTATATTTTGTTGATATCAATACTGTGAAAAAGTGGTTATACGAATTAACAAAAACATTGTGTCGATATGTGATATGAATGGATGTATACCTTAGCCTTGGTCTTAGCCACGCCCAGGTCCGCCGAGTCAGGGGAAAATCATCAAAAACTGACTACACTGTCTTGGATTGATACCACTCTATATACTCTAAGGTAGCGATAGTAAAATAAAAATATCGCCACTGGAAAGGCAAAGGGACTTAAGCGACACTTTGATTTAAAATGAGTTAAATATGTAAAATTTTGAAAGAAATAATACAGAGACGTCACCAGCTTATCCGCTTTAACCAAGCTTCAGGCAAATACATTACTCAAACGAACATATCGTCGCTGGAACGGAAAAAGGGCTTAAGCGACACCTTGGTCAAAAATGAGTTTAACATGCAGTTTTGACCAGTTTTTTTTCTGCATCGAATGCTCTGACTCTCGTTTGATTCTGAAAACTTTTGTGGCCTTTCAGCCATCTAAGCTATATTTACCATTTGGGAGAAGGTTTGACCCAAGCGACACAGGTGTAGGACTTTTTAGCTTTTGTCGCTTCAGGTAACTCGGTGTGAGCATTGATCCGAAATTCAACCAGGAGACGCTTCAGCCCTTTTGCCTTTCCGGCGACGATTTGATAGAAAATGAAGTTTTGAACAAATTAGTGGAATTATAAAAGTACAATTTTTTTAAGATCCTTATTAAAACTATTTATTTTCTTATAATAAGTATTAGTGCTTAGTGATCAATCTTAAGAAAAGCATGGAGTAATTTTTAACACTGAAAGTCAACGCAAGTGAATGTATAATATTATTATAATAATTAAACAAAGGTAGATTCCTACAAGGCCTGAAACTTGTTTCATTAAAGCCTTACAACTGAACAGTTTCGAAGTTTATTAATTATTTGGGATTTTTCTTTTGAAATATTTCCAAGCGGGGATAATGTATAGGAAATGAAGGTTCGTACCAGTTTCCATTTACGACGGATTATGAATTTTGTTTTCCTAGAAGAAGATATTTTTTTGTAAATTAAATAATTTCCACGAGTCTAAGTACAAGTTTAACTTACGTAGGAAGATAAAGAAAAAAAGTACCTCCACTTATAGAAATTACAGAGTCATTAAATTTGAAGAGTAGTTGGATTTATTTAGAAATAGGGAAAGTTTTATCATATCTAATTTTGTAACTGTTAATTCATGGTGGAATTCCATTTTAATGATTAAATAAAAACAAATTCACTTTTTATTTTTTGACTGGACCGGTTTCAGCCTATAACGGCCATCTTCAGACTAGTACAGGTTGTTCTTATTCTATGACTTATATACTATTTTTGGGATGTCAGGGGTAGTAAACCATGATTTTATTTTAATTATATTTATCAGTATTGCTGCATGATTTTACTAGTTACAAGTTACTTTAAAGTCCCCCCATTAATTAATTAAAATAAAAAAAATAATTAAAAGTAAAGTATCATTAGATAATCCATTTCGCAATTACGTTAGAGTCAGAAAACTAATGGTTTAGGAACTCTGTAAATAAATGATGTCCAAAGTCCAACCTGTACTAGTCTGAAGATGGCCGTTATAGGCTGAAACCAGTCCAGTCAAAAAATAAAAAAGTGGAATCAAGTTATAAATTTGTTTTTATTTAATCAGGGAGAGTTTTATCTATCGTACGAATTGTTAATGTAAACACTTAAAAAAGGATGATATCTAAATCTCTAAACAGGCCTATAAAATATATTTTTTTAGAAAGTTCATAATAAAAACTAACTAGCAAACCATCACGCCGTTTCTCCGCAGGGGTAGGCAGATAGGATGGACCGCCATACAACTCTGTCTTGGCACACACTCCTTGCTTCATTCATATTCATACATCGTCTCATACATACTCTTCTATTATTCTGACTTGATCGTGCCATGTCTTTCTCGGACATCCCCGACTTCTTCTTTCATTCACTTTCGCATGATATATTCTTATCACACTCCTTTCTTCGTGCATTCGCTTTACATGCCCAAACCATCTAAGTATCCCTTCTTGATCATCTGCATTACGCTTACATCAGTCTTGCATTCTTTCCACTTTTTTTAAAAGTACCTGTCTATTCAGATCTGGTCATCAAGCTCGGCTAAAGCCATTTCAAGCAACTTTTCGATTCTAAATGGTGGTCATTCACCGGGGCGAGACTTGGAGTATCTACCACTCTGGAACGTATTGCAGCTTTATATTATTTTATGTGGATTAAATATAAAATAACACATATTAATTAAATAAAGTTAATTTGCGCACGTTGGGATTTGAACTCACAACCTATGGATTCATAGTCGAGCGCCTTAATCACTCAACCACGGAGTATATCGAAAGAAATAGGTAAAAAATATTAGTGGTTTCAAGGAAATATGAGATTACACTTGACATGAAGCACTCACTTTGTAGTAAGACTAAAAAGGTCTACGCCTAAATAATTTAGAAGCCCCTGAAATAAAAAAAAAATCCCTAAAAATTAATAAAATTAACTTACTTAATAAGCAATAAGATTTATCCAAATGCCCAATTTAAATTTTTTCCCCTTCCACTCCCCTACCCATACTCCTAACACCCTTCCCGTACCTAATCCGCACCTAAGTTGATGTGCTCATTTTGTGTTTTTCCCAAGCATTGTAATTCTGTTTTAATTCAATATATCTTTGTTCAACCCTGAAGAAGGTTCAGGTAGAGCCGAAACCGGTTGGTGTATGTATTCAATAAAGTGGTCAAAAAACATAGTTACTTTTATTTCTAATTTAAATATGAGATTGATAAAAATGACGGTGTCTTCAAAGATTTCGGTAGCTCAATTAGCAGAGACGTTACTCCCGGATAGAGAAGAGTTCCGAGTTCATGTCTCGGTCGTGACCTTATAATTTTTATTGTCTGCATTTTCTTCCGATTCATATTTCGTTAAGTATTATATTTTTGATATTGGTTCAATATTTTTTTATGATCTGTAAACATTCACTTCTTAAAAAAAAAAAACTGTTCATTTCAAAATAAAGTATAAACAGCTTTACTAAGTAAATTCCAGCTAAAATAAAACATTAAAGTGTTAAGATCTGTAAATCTCCTGTTTTTTATGTGGCTGTGTACTAGAACTGTATTACAGACACGCGTAGCAAATATCCCAACTAAATGATGTAACTGACGTGGTCGTCCAGTGCTATTTACGCTCCCCAAGAACAATACAACCCTTTCATATATAATTAAACACCCGTGAAATTTCAACCCTTGATTCGGACACTTCATTAGAACTGCCTGTTTTGGACTTTGGGTAGCTCGCGGATCAAATAAAGTTCAAAATATTATATTATATTCATGAAATCTGACTAATGTTCATTGGGTAGAGTTTTTTTTTTTATTATTTTACTGTATAGACTCATTATTTATAAATCTTAATTTAAAGAGCGACAAACATTTCCGGGTTACGAATAATTTGACAACGTTTGAATTTTTTTTTTACGCCCGTTAAAGCCAACATTTTTAAAGTACTCGTAAAAAGACCGACATTATCGTATAAGAAAAAAAAGTTTTGGAAAGCTGGTACATCCAGAGTTAAATAATTTCAACTAATAAATTATCTCTAGTAGATGATAAAAAACTGCACAGAGGTATACATATATTGTGATATTGACGTACTAAATATATCAACAACATCAAAGTATTTATTTCCAAGATGTTGGATTCGTCGCATAGGAGTATAATATTGCGAGGTTGAAATAGAATTGCCACAATAATATGGTAGGTACTGTCTTGTAATTGTTCTGCCAGGAACATGAAATGCAATTAAATATAAGAGCAATTTAATTCAGGGGTATACAATATTAAATTAATAATTATAAACAAGCACGTTAAATCGCAAATAATTCGACGTAAAAGCATTTAATGAATACAGTAAGTGATCGTCATCTTGAAATTCTATAGGATTATTCTTGCTTCCATCGTAATGAGCGGAAAATGTTGTTTGTGCAATGATGGAGGACTTATCTAGCAGGGATTGAACCCTGTGCCCTGTGCCTATGTGGGAACTCGCCGCATTTGTCCGCTACTAACCTGTCACTGATATAAATATTTATATTTTTTTTATGTACGTATCAATTTTTTATAAGGTAATATTGAATATAATGGAAAAACTTAAAAACTGTTCTTTTTTCTTCATTTTATTTAACCAAAATTTTGGATTCGATTTTCAAAATAACTAGATTTATTAGACTTTTCATTCAAATGAACGAATTATTTTTAATCAAACTTTTTGATATTTAAATGTATTCTTTTATCGTGACAAAGATTAGATCCATTTAAAAATAAACAGTGGACTGTGGAAAGAATTGAACCGATGTGCAAAGAAACACAATCAATATTTATATAATTTGAAAAAAAAGTGTGTTTTTTTTTAAATTTATAAAAAAGTAAAAATAATATCATTCCTCATTGTCTTTCTCTTTCTCTCTGTTCTTTGTCGTTATTTTAAGTATTATTCTATTGTTTTCTTACTGTTCTCTTATTTTATTTTACATTGTGTTTCATTTGTATGTATATACAATCGCATACTTTGTATTTCTTGCTTAGTTTAATTTTGTACCTTGATGATGCTTAGGCTGAGCGAAACCAATCGTTCATAAAAAAAAAATCTGTGGCCTCATACAAAGTGATTGTTTCATTATCATTAAATATGTCAACCCACAAAGTGATTGCTTTCTACGAAATATAAATACAGTTTTTCATATTTCAGCTCACTAAAAAGTTGAGATTCGGTACTTATGCATAATTTAGTTGATGTATTTAAAAAAAAAATCAGTAATTGCGTAATCTTGACGTTAACCGTAGAATTATAAAAAGCTGCTTTATTTTAGATTAAAAAATAAATCATCTGACCATTGTAGGGAATTAAAAATCTTAATTTCAAAGTGATCACCATTCAAATTTAATAACGGCCTTGTTAAACCATTAACATAAAATTGAGCATAAAAAAATAATTTAGGTTAGACATAAAATACTTCAAAATGCCCAACGAAAATAACAATACAATTTTATTACGTTCAGAAAATGAAAATGAATTGGACTCTCAAAATGAAAATTTAAAACGATAATTGAAAAAGTATTTCGAGAACGACAGATAAATGCACATGAAATGCGATCTTTATCGCTTTAATAAAAGAATCATTGACTAGAGATGGTCGATATTCCTGTCCCGGTTAAAAGGAACCGATTATTTTAATTCTCCGAGGAACCGGCTCCAAATTATCGAAAGTCAAAATATCGATATCTTTTGGTTCTTCTCGTTCTTTCAAATCTACCTTTTTGAATAACCCTTGCAATGAAGTGTTTTTTATGTTGACGAACAGAAAATTAAAAAAAAATTTAATTATATTGTTTTCATCTTCAACCAAAGGTAGGTGATTTAAATGAAATACACTCAACACATTTCTAGTAGGCTGGAAAAACTTTATTTGTAAGAAGAATAGAAAATTTTCAAAACATTTGTCCTTGACGTCATTTTTATCGAAATGTTGCAAAAACGTTCTCTCAAAGATAATTGATAATGCTCTCTGCGAACAAAATATCTTTTAAAATTTATTTATTCCAGATCTCAGAAAGGATGGTATAATCCTACAAGTTTCATATAATACAAAGATAATAAATAAAATAAAATAATAATATATTCATAAAAAAAAAAGTATTTAAATTACAATTTTACGATATTTAACACAATGGTAAAAAAGTTTCATTCCAAAGACACCATGAAACATCACATCACAAAATTCATTTCGAGACCTAACGAATTGACTCTTGTGTTTAATAAACGGGATCCTGAATATAATTAATTAATATACTTTCCTTTTTTCTTCACAAATGATTTTTGTAACACTTAAAATACTTATTTGGTTATATAACCTTTGACCCCCAAATTATTGTTACATTAACATTTTTTGGTGTATTTTTTAATGTATTTTTGAATAGCTTAGAAATTATTCTTCGTTATTTTAAACTAACACTGGGTCTAAGAGGGTTTTATTAAGTTAGTAAGAATAAATACAAATTACAAAAATACACGACGTGATAAAGCATAACCAAACAAATAATGCGTTTACGATGTAACATGAATAAATATAAAGAAAACATAAAACAAAATCAAGATTTAAATTTATCCTAGGCCAAACGTATCCGCCAAAGTAGGAGCTGTCAGAATATTTAAGATATTTGTAGCAGGAATAAGGAATGCAGCCTGGCGGAAAAAGATAAGCCATATAAAAGATTGCCAGCTATCAGAAAACAGAATCCAGACTTTTTGAAATCGCTTTGGTTAGGGGAAACATCACAAAATTCGTGTTAGTTTCAATTGACACTGGGTTTCAAAAGTTCAAAATATTTTCAACTAACCGTTGTGCCATTATTTACGCAGAGGTAAACAGATAAAAGTCTATATCGACACAACTCTTTTCAGGCACACAATTACGTTTTTCATTCATATTGCTCTCTACAGTCTCAAACATGTTTTCATAAAAAAACCTCTGTTTAACTAACTAACTAACCATCACGCCGTTTCCCTGCAGGGGTAGGCAGAAAAGACGAACCGCCATACAACTCTGTCTTGGCACTTACTCGTTGCTTCGTTCACATTCATACATCGTCTCATAAATACTCTTCTGGTATTCTGACTCTTCACGTGACCCGATTTAAGTATTTGATTCACTTGATCGTGCCTTGTCTTCCTCGGTCATCCCCGACTTATTCTTCTATTCACTTTCGCATTATATATTCTTTTCACACTCTTTTCTTCGTTTATTCGCTATACATGCCCAAACCATCTAAGCGTCTCTTTCTTGATCCTATTCATTATGCTTACGTCAGCCTTGCATTTTTTCCGGATATCCACATTTTTAACACGGTCACACATGGTTTTATCGCACATGTGTCTCAGGGATCTCATTTCCACAGCATTCAGTCTACATCTTTCCTCTTTCTTATTTTCTCTGTCAGTTCTATGCCTTACTGCCATACATCAGTTTATAGTCTAAAAATGACCTGAATCAAGTATTTTTTTCACTCGAATGTGTTAGATCTTCCTCGATCGTCCCCGGTTTTATATATGCAATTATTTACCAATTATTTTATCCTCTGTTTTTGCTCTCGTAAATATAAGCAATTTATCACCTACACCTTTTTGCCCTGGAACCGATGTATAAATGGCGACCAAGTGCTGTAAAAAAACACAACTAGACAGTGAAATAATGATAGGCCCTCTCATTGTAATCACCGTGTACCCATTTAACATTTAAAAACATAGACAATTTTCTGCACAACACTGACGATAAAGCACGTAACCCGGACAAACCACGCCCTTGTTTATGGAACGAGGAGTTGAAACATCCATAGAGAGATGCCGCGCCTGAGGGAGAAATAACCTAACCTAACCCAACCCTAAATTACCCTGTAAAAAGCTCTCTAGTTTGATAACGGTTGGTTTCAAGGAGCAGGTCTGGAATAACGGCTGATTTTGCCCAAAGCAATATTTCGTTAATTTTTAAATATAACATTTATTTGGGGAACATAATTTTTTCCGTTATATTTGAATTGTTTTGCACTATTTAATGTTGTAATATATAGTTTTGACGGATATTTATTTTTGCTTTTATTTATGTTATTAAAATAATCTTAATAAAAAAAACATTTGTGGATTATCAAAGCCATGGACAATGTATGAACGAAGTGTGAACGAATGAAGTATGAACGAATTATGAACGAAGTATGAACGAAATATGAACGAAATGTGAACGAAGTATCAACGAAGTATGAACTAAATATGAACGAAGTACGAACCAAGTGTGAACGAAGTATGAACGAAGTATGAACGAAGTGTGAACGAAGTATCAACGAAGTATGAACTAAAAATGAACGAAGTATGAAGTATGAACGAAATATAAACGAAGTGTGGTGTATATGCATTAAAGCGTAAGAGAAGTTTTTGAGATTAGTTTTGTAGTAATTTGCTGTTGTAATAATTATGTTATCCTTGTAATTTATTTACCACAAGGATGCAACAATATAAAAATGCTTATTTTGAAATATGTTTCAATCTATGGAGTATTTTAAAAGAAAATAATTTACTCGTTACAGAATCAAAGAATTTGTTGATAATCAATAACATTGTTTCTTTATAATATTTTATATTATGTAAAAATAAAGTAAAAATCTTTGCGTTCACCATCTCACTCTTACTGATGGCTCTTAAAATCTTCGGGAACAGTAGAAATAATAATTTTATTTCATATCATAAGTAATTTGCGTGTACTTACGAATTAAATTTGATTACTTGGTTATGAATAGTGTTCGCAGAGTAATTGAAAAACTTTCTCATCACACACGAGGGCATTTTGGCACTTATTTATGCAATTTGTTTAGATAGTGAAATAATTAAAAATATTAACACTCCCAGGTAGAAAGCTTATTTCCTTATTTATAGTTTTCGTGTTTAATTTGTCAAACAGTTTGACAATGTCCTTAAACGCCGAAACAGCTGTCACTAAAAACTAAAATAAAAAACTTAAAATAGCAGAACTCAATAATAATAATATTAAATTTAATTCAATTGAATTATATAAAAAAAAAGCTTATTTCCAATTTGACTTTCATCTTAAAAATTGTTGATGATCTCATAGACAGTCTTGATTTACTAAGCTTAATTACCTTCTATGTATCTAACAGAACTACTCGATCCTAGCTCGTACCTAGATTGCATGCAGTAAGTAATTATTTTACTGAAATAGTAGATATATTCAACTGCACTGAAACTAGTTACAAAAAGGCTATAATAGCATACCTCTTCCAAAAATACTGATGTTATTTTATTCCATTGTTATATGTCTAGTAACTTATTTTTGTTTTAGTGAGCTAATCATTTACTCCGTGTTATTTCTTTATCACTATTATTTTATATAATTTATTGCACAATTTTGAAAAAGCCTATAAAGGCGTAAATATTACAAAATGTAAAAAAACAAAAACATAAATAAAGTATACGACCTCAAGCGACGCGTGACAGTTGAATACTAAACCCACTAAATTGAAACTACGGAGATTATCGTATCTTTCAATTGCGACTTTGAGAGATCTACAACGTGTCTATAAGTTTATAATGTCATTTGAAAAATGACGAAAAATTGACATGTTATTTCCGTAAAATTAAGTTGTTCAATAAGTTGTTATTTCCTGATTCCACTTTGCCGAAATGTGGAAAATGATTATTATAATGATCCAAATTATTTTAACCTTCATCACGTCAAACATTTGAAACAAATAACATGACTCATTCATCTAACGCAAAGTATTCCAGGTCAAAGCGTCCAACCAAATGTAATATCATTGGGCGGATGCCAAAATTTACTAAGTCCATAAACATGTTTCGGAGTTATCACAATTGTAATATCCGATATGTTCAAAATATATCAGACTTACTTAAAACTTGTTCCGATGAAATTGCTTTTGTAATATTTGAAAGGCGAATAAACTTTTATAATGCTTCCGTAACGATAAAAGTGATTTAAAAAAAAAAAAATCCTCCAACTTTGTGTACACGACTTTACTTTTTAACAACACGGTTTATAGCTCATCATGTTGTATAAAAATAAATTGATATAAGCAAAGCTAAGGTGTTTTTTTAATTCAGAGTCATAGCCGCCACCTGAAAATAGCTCTAACCTTAGAGTACATAGAGTAGTATCTATCCAAGTCAGTGAAGTCCGTTTTTTACTTGTTTTTGATAATTTTAATCTGACTCGGCGCACCAGGGCGTGGCTAAGGCTACGGTATTTATGCACCCATTCATATCACATATCGACATAATGTTTTTGTTTATTCGTATTGCCACTTTTTCACAGTATTTTTATCAACAAAAATATAGCATATTACATAAAAAACCGTTTAGTTGTGTTAAGTTTAGTGACATAATAAAAATGTAGGCGGAGTCCCGCGGTGAACCAGGAGCTTTAAATCATCCTTACAGTATATAGAAGCGGTCTATGAAATTTGTTGTCTCTTTTTCTCTCATGGTGTACGACGTAAAAACCCGGAGAAAGTGATTTATCGCAAGTTTGTGTAGGTTGGGTAAAAATAATTAGCTATCCCTCTATATATTGTTACTTTAAGGCTCCAACACTATTAGTGTCCTCCTGCTTCTTCCTTCCTTCCTTTTGCTTAAAGCTGCGGTCTTTGACTCCACATCATCAAGCCATCTTAGCTTAGCCTTTTTTACACTCCTTCGTCCTGCAGATTTATTAAATAGTTCGGTGGTCAGTAATCTTCTACTCTTCAAGAAGTCCATACTTACTTTAAGGCTCCAACACTATTAGTGTCCTCCTGCTTCTTCCTTCCTTCCTTTTGCTTAAAGCTGCGGTCTTTGACTCCACATCATCAAGCCATCTTAGCTTAGCCTTTTTTACACTCCTTCGTCCTGCAGATTTATTAAATAGTTCGGTGGTCAGTAATCTTCTACTCTTCTATTCGTGATTGTACCTAGTCCGCTAGGTACTATTACACTTGAACAAACGTGAATAACTTCAGAGTTTGGCCACCGCAGCTTCGAGAGTTTGGGCGAATACTATGGGCGGTGACGTGCGATGTGTGTGCATCGTCCCATCTAACGTATACTAATATTTTTTTTGCAAAGTTGAAATAATCAAATCAGACAGAACTAAATAATTTAACAAAATTAAAAAAAAATCTAATAATCTTTTTTTAAGAATTCTGTTATTCATTTTGAATATATATTTTTTATAGTTGATACCGTATAAGAGTCTAACTGCTCCCAACCGTCTAGTGCCAGTGAGACTATGGTATCCCAAATTAGGGTATGTTGTGAGACTAAAGATAGTGGGGAGGAAAAGGAGATGAAGAAGAGGAAGGTCGGGAAGAACCCGGCCATTCAAATCTGGTCACTTAACACGGCTTAAGCCATTTCAAGCAACGTTTCGATTCTGAATGAAGACGATACTAAGAATATCTACCAATCTGAAACGAGCCGCAAATATACTATATTTATGGTTTTAATATTGATTAAATGTGTTAAGACACTTGTTCATTAAATAAAATTGAGCCCGAAAAACCCGGGATTGAGCCCGTGACCTCTGGATTCATAGTCGAGCGTCTTGCCACTCGACCACGAAGCCGGTCAAATCCCTTTCTATTTTTTAGAAACTCAAATATTGAGACCCTTTCAAATTACTTAGCTTTTTATCTTAGACTCGTATTTTAGTCGATCGTTCACCATAGGGCTAATAATTTACCTTACACTTTGTACCAATTTTTATCTCCTGAGCCCTCCGACCCTGTCCTTTGACATAACTGTCTGAACATAATGCCTCGTTTACATTTGACATAACTTATCCTTAATCGTTTGTTAAATCTGGGATAAAGAAATTTCTTTACATTCCACATGACATAAAACTTCGACGGTAAATGAGAGCTGTCACAAATATTATCCAGGCTAAAGACAACTTAATGCCTCCTGCTTACTTTATTATAGATAGGAGGGTTAAACAAGTGGAAGTTCACCCAGGAAAGATTATATCATATTTTGTACGTAAAGTGGTGAGATTTATGTATAAATATTGTTTGTCGTAAAACTTATATAACTTACTTATCTATGAATATAAACGCCATTTCCTCACAGAAGCGAGTGGAGTGGATATAACGCCAACCAACTGTATTCTGCCTTTTCTTTTTATTTATTTAACATTACTTGCCATAGACTTAGAAACAATGAATTACTGTTCCTTAATCATCACTCTAATAATTAAAGATATCATTCTCTACTGTCCAGATTGTCGAGAACTGGTAACTCAAGCTATGGTCTTGACATTTTTGGTACCAGTCTAAATATTTTTTCATCATTCATTCTTTACGACTCCACGACCTTGTTCAGGCTTTGACTTGAATGTTCTTTCAATTGTATTATTTATTTAAATCCTATTTTTGTCATTGTCTTATTAAAATATGATGTATGTGCTGTTATTATTCTGTTTTTTTCTTATTTTGCGTTTTGTATTTTTTGTAATTGGACAGTCGTAAGTGTAGTTTTTTGACATCCTACATGGTTGAGTGGTAAAACGCTCGACTACGAATCCAGAGGTCGCGGGTTCGAACCCGGCGAGCGCAAATAACTTTTATTATATTAATATGCTTAATAAAACATAATGATTGATATAAAATAAATTAAAGTATACTTGCGGCACGTTCCAGAGTGGTATATACTCTAAGTATCGCCCTGGTGAAAGACCACCATTCATAATCGAAACGTTTACTTAGATATCAGACAAAGAAATCGACTATCGTATTTGTTTAACAGATTTTTAAAATATCAATCGCCGCTGGAAGGCAAAAGGGTTTAAGCGACACTTTGGTCAAAAATGAGTTAAACATACAGTTTTGACCGGGTTTTTTTCTGCATCGAATTCTTTGACTCTCGTTTGATTCAGAAAAATTTTGTGGCCCTTCAGCCATATAAAATATATTTACCATTTGAGAGAAGGCTTGACTCAAGCGACACAAGTCAAAGACTTTTTTTAGCTTTTTGTCGCTTCAGGTAACTCAGTGAGGGCATTGAGTTATTAAGTTTTTTTTTCAAAAATCTAACCAGCTACTGAAGAGTGCTCCGGCGGAAAGTTCGCAAAATGGCGCTTCAGACATTTTGCCTTTCCGGCGATGATATTATCTTTAAATAAAAATAGTTTACACTTATTTTAATCCACAAGTGGGCGAGAAGGAGACTCGACGAAATTGTTTATAGATTTTTAAATAAAATGATTACTGTCACCTACTCGAATTTACCAGGAGCACAGCGCGCAAGAAGTTAATTCTTTGAAATTGATTCTGAATTTTCTGTCGACGAATTATTTATTTACTAAATTTATAGTTTCGACGTTCTCGATACCCGGGGCACAGAAGCCGACAGAGTGAAATGCCCAAATAACGCGTGAATTTGAAATAAATTCCGAACTAAATTACAATTCAAATACAATTAAAATTACTTTGCCGACTTCTGCTATCCGGGTAGCGAAACTGTGTTAATACATTGTGATTGTTATTTATAGGAATTTGTACTTTGCTGCTGTCAGTGAAAAGATTTAATTTTTTTATACAAAAAGCATTGCCAGCAATGAGTTTGATAACTGAAAACTTGACTTTAAAAAGAAGAAAAAATTACCAGAATAAAAAAACGGATTTATGTTTTTTATTTATAAGATCTAGGAATCCTCAGAAATCACCTCCCAGGGGGCATTTCTTTTGTGATTACTTGGATAGAGGTTCAAATCAAGATGGCCTGAAATAGCTTCTTCAAGATGAAGCAAGTACTCCGTAAAAGAGACTTGTCAATTGTGATTGAGGTTGCGAATTGGGCGCTGTTATACGCTTCTACTTTCATTCTATATCATGTAAATCTTTAATAAAAAGCTGGATGCATATGTACTCTGTATACATATGCCGCAGAAAAGGTTCGCTGACGAAGCGAGGCTAGCAATCAACAATGGAGTTCTGATATCAACCCTTTTGTGCGGCAGTGAGGGATGGAACTGGTAGAGGACGAATGAAAGTGGACTGTAGTCTAGATAGTTGGGTTATATTGTATTTATCACCGCTTATTTTGTAACCAAGATATATAATGTTTTTCAAAAGAAAGACAATAATTCCCGGGTTACGAATAACCTGAAAATATTTCAAAAACTCCTACTGCCATTATAATAAAAGAATAATAGACCGGTCGGTAGCTGAGTGGACAAACGCGTCGGATTCCCACCCGGGCGTCGTGCGTTCAATTCCTCTGCTGACTAAGTCCTCCATCATTGCACAAGCAACATCTTCCGCTGCTTATGATGGCAGTTGGAGTTTTTCAAATATTTTCAGGTTATTCGTAACCCGGGAATGTTTGTCTTTCTTTAAAAAAAAAAAAAATGTATCTTGTTCAATGATAGAGGACTTGGCTAGCAGAGGAATTGAACCCACGACGCCCGAGTGGGAATCCGATGCGTTTGTCCACTCAGTTGCTAACCGGCCATATCAATTCTGTGTGTGCAAGGAAGAACGGAATGAGTCGATAAACGCAGATATTCAGGAGAGCCAAAAAAAAAAATCAGAAATTTGGTTTTTTGTAAATAATCATGTCATATATATATATTAAATGTCTTTTTTAAAAAATAAAAGCACATTCTTTTATTTTTTGACGCATCTCATTTTTCTTTACTAGATATATATCTCAGGAACAATCTGCATACCTAACTTAAAATTAGAATTATTTGACTCATTTCGTTCTTCCTTGCACACACACCAACTGTTCTTGTCTCCGAATATTGACTATGCAAGATTCCAAACGCCCCGAGCGAAATGGATAACCTTACCAATATTGGTCAATGTTGCAAAGCTGAATTCAGTAAAGGAGAGGGCAAGGAGAAGTAACGGCTTGAGGTAGGCTGTGATATACCTGGATTTTCAGATTTGATCAGTACATACAGATATAATCATTTCAACGAGCAAACCGATTCTGAAGAAATCAAAAGAATCATAAAAATACTAAGAGTACTTTACACGCTTGAAAGGAGTGCTATTTTAATACCACATATAAAAATAAAAAAAAACATTTAAACGTTTGACTGGCTCCAGCCATTATGACTCTTTAAGTGGTAAAACATAAAAAAACGTGCTTATTGTGTAGTTTTGACGACCTCGGTGGTCCAGTGGTAAAATTTCTCGGCTTCGAATCTGGAGGTCGCGAGTTGATAGCGTTATTTCACATTTAATTAATATAAAATAATATATATATATATATATATATATATATATATATATATATATATAAAGTATATTTACGACACGCTTCATAGTGGTAGATGCTCCCGTATCGCCCTGGTGAAAGACCACCATTCAGAATCGAAATGTTACTTAAAATGGCTTTAGACTTTCATGGTCGAGTGGCAAGACGCTAGACTACGAAACCAAAGGTTGCGGGTTGAAACCCGGCGTGCGTTAATAACTTTTAATTCATTAATATGTGTTATACACATTAAATTCATATAAAATAAATTTGCAGCACGTTCCAGAATGGTAGATACTCTAATTATCGCCCTGGCAAAAAACCACCATTCAGAAATGAAACGTTGCTTGATTAAAATGGCTTTAGCCGTTTGTGACCAGATCTTAAGAGCCAGGTTTTTCTCAAACTTCCTCTTTCTCATCGCCTTCTTTTCCTCACTACCTTCAGCTTTATAAAATAAAATAAAAATTGCGGATGCCATATTCCTACTGGCTCTAAACGGTTGGAAGCAGTTGTGACTCTTGTGCGGTATTCACTATAAAAAAAGATGTGTTTGATGACTAGATTTTAATAACCAGGTAATTCTCTACCTTTTTCTTACCCTTTTTCTTTCCCTCTTCACTAATTTCAATTCTCACAACATACCCCGATCGGGGATGCCATTAAATTATAAGTTATTTTGGTTCTCTCTATAATAGTACTAATTTATTTATATAATTATATACGTCCTTATGGGCTTTTACATAACTTTATAATTCTTTTATAACAAATAAAAAATTACGACAACGCGTTTTGAACAAACTTGTTATAAATGAAAATTAATTTTAAACTTTGAAGTCGAATTTAAAAGCCAAAAGTTAAAAGAAAAACATTTGACTGAAAATGAATACTAAACGATTTTCCTATATTTCCGAAGAACCAATAAAACACAAACAATATTCAATATTCATGCCTTATCAATGTATTTTTGTATTTTCTCGCTAGTGTGTAACACTCATAAAGTAAATACTGGCTAGAATATGTTTCTCGAAACATCTTATTGAACAAAACAGCCATAAAAACTAAAGTTTTCCGTAATCTTCCTTGAAATTGAGGCGGTTCACTGAAGGGAAAACCTGATAGGAGAAGCGTGCCTTGTTAGAGGTAAGGTCATTTTTTGTTTACTATGAATAAAATTTTTCAAACATTTTCAAATATCGAAATTTTTTTGAATTTCGAAAAAAAAATAGAATTTTCTACCTTTCAGAGTCAAAAGTTCGTATGTAATTGGCCAAATCAGTCTTTTAAACTAGAAATTAAGAATTCTTCTAGAAATTTTCTGTTCAGTGTAGGCGGTCTAACTTATAGCAAACAAAAGACCTGAAACTTTAAGAAGAACGTTGCCGAGGGAGTGAGGGTAGGGTGGGAGAAATATTATTTAGGGGGACGTTAAGATCTCAGCATCAAAAAGGTTTAATTATAACTACGGTTGAATTA
Organism: Drusus annulatus; assembly: GCA_022651775.1. Lineage (NCBI taxonomy): Eukaryota > Metazoa > Arthropoda > Insecta > Trichoptera > Limnephilidae > Drusus > Drusus annulatus. Next base: position 83,817 of record JAGWCC010000984.1, on the reverse strand, counting down.
TGACTAAGACTAGTTTGCGAATTAAATTTTAAAAGGTATTCTTGCAGGTTATTCTTATTCTGGTACGCTCTCTTATCGGAGGCTGCCTATCATCAGCGCAATATTTACCCTGTTTATTGTGAATACCGAAAAAGTGTTGCAACTGGTCCAGAGCGTCTGGAGCCAGTGAAACTATGGCTTATTCAAATGGGGTATAGATGAAAATAGTAGGAGAGAGAGATTGGGAATTATCTGGCTATTCAGATCTGGTTACCAAATACGACTAAAGCCATTACGAGCGACGTTTTGATTCCGAATGGTGGTCTTTCACCAGGGTGATACTAAGAGTACCTTCCAATCTGGAACGTGCCGCTAAAGTACTTTATTTTTTTAGTGAATTAATTGTGATATAAAACAAATCAATAAAATAATATTAAATTGCGCACGCCGGGATCTGAACCCGCCACCTCTGTATTTGTTGAACTCTGTGAAACTGCACTTACACCAGTGAATTACGAAGCCATAGGATTAATAAAGGGACGCTTAGATGGTTTGGGCATGTACTTATTTATTTATTTGGAATATTCGACAGAGTGACAACATTACGTACATACTGACAGATCAGATACAAAATAAAAGGTAGGTCATCGATCCGTTTCCAAAATGTTCACATCATGCAATTAAAAGTACACTGTATTACACTAAAAAGTAAAACTATAGAAAAATAAGGAAAACAACCGTTTATAAAATATATAAGTTTATTTATTTAGGAAAAAAACTTAATAAAAAATAAAATTACCTTAAATAGTTGTAAATGTGTGTGGAGCGATTGAAAAAAAACGGAGTGTGAAAAGAATATATGACGCGAAAAAGTCGGGGACACCCGAGAGAGACATGGCACAATCAAGTGAATCAAATACTTGAGTCGGGTCATTTCATGAGTCAGAATAAAATAAGAGTATGTATGAGACTATGTATGATGTGAATGAAACAAGGAGTTGTATGACAGTCTATCCCTTCTGTCTACCCCTAAACAGTGATTTTAGTTTTATTTTTTTCTTGTGAGTTTCGTCATATAAAAAAACATGTCTCCCAAAATTCTAAATGCAACAAAAATATTAGTTGTTACATGTAGTTCTTTCCGAATTTTCAAATTTAATTCGAAGAATAAAATCTTGGTGGCTTAGTCGTTAAGACGATTGACTTCGGATTCGAAGAAGTTATGATGCAATTTCGAAGTAATCTAACGAACCGGTTGTTTATGTTAACACTCTCGTTCCGAAGGGGTTCTAATGTCACCCCGAAATAGAGTTTTATGCGATATCTTTGATAAAGATAACTGAAACATTATGAATATCCTCTGCTCTGAGTATAACCAAAAACAAATTAAGATAACATCATGAAAACGCTTTAATAAGCAAGATGAAATGGCGTAACTGAGTCATCCTTCATTGGATCGTACGTTTGATTTTTACTTTCAGGTGTGAAATGGTTGATTTGTAGAAATTGATTTTAATTCAGCGAACTCTTCAGATAATTCATTATTTTAGGTTGAGAAATGTTTCTTGTTCTCAGAATATTTTTTATTTCTTCTTCAAAGAAATCTTTCAGCCATAGTTCGATTCTTTTCATTAAAATGTAATATATATAAATATATATATATATTCATTATATTTTCGTAGAAAGCAATCACTTTGTGGTTTGCCATATTTAATGAAAACGATATAATAACTTCCCCACCGACTAGCCAGCTTCTGGGGGAGGACACGGAATTCAAACAACATCATTGTCGTGGCTGCATCTGCATGGCTCAGCTCTTCTTTCAACGAGCGATGGATGCAGATAATGCGGAGACCACCCTGAAGCACGCTCGATTAAAACGATATTCACTACTTCTTTTATTTTTTCTTACGAATTTATGTTTTTTTATTTTTATGTATTTTTTTATTATTATTGTGTGTATCATAACCCCATTTTATTATTATTGTAACTATTTATTATTATCAATAATAGAAGGTATTGCATTGTACTACTCCTGTATGCCTTCTGGAATAAAATTTTATTATTATTATTATAACTTTGTATGGGACTACAGATTTTATTTTATTTTTTATGACCGAGCGGTTTCCCTAAGCCTAAGCTTAAACAGGTAACAAAATAAACTAAACAGGGTTATATATACTTTGTAACATAAAATAAAAAGAGAACAGTAAGAAAAGAAAAGCTCCTCCCGTATGAATAAGTATTTATGATATAAGAACACACTATGTATTGTTTGTAAAGTTAAATTTTTAAGCCTGGTGATGCATAAGTTATGCGAAACCGGTCGGTCATAAAAAAAAATAGTAAAATCTGTGGTCTCACACAAAGTTTTTTTTTGATTTTAACTGTAAATATATATATATAAATATATATATATATATATATGTATATGCATATATATTTTATACCTACTGACCAACTATCTATGGCGTTTTTATTAAATATGTCATAATACTAATATATTTTTTTATTTTGTTACAGATAATCGTCTCCATCAATCGTGACAAAAATAATACGAAGAATTTGTTTTTTGAGAAAGTCATTCAATTTAATAATTCTTTGCGGGTATATTGCTCTCTAAAAACGGAAAAAGCCGTCTTACTGATTTTTTAACAGTGTTATTCCACTCATCACGTACATATTATGAAACATCACGAGCATCTAAATAGTCAATTTTTATATTTTCAAAAAATATTCCACACCTTACAATTTTTGTAAAATATTAAAATTCAACTCAACTCGGAGTTAGAAAAAAAAAATTAATCCTCATGTTTAATTTATATCTTATATTTGTGTAAGCCTTCAGAGGCTTCGTCTATGTATTTTAGGTGAAAAACCCTCGGCACCTAAGTAATTATTTCTGCTGATGCCTAGTCAATATTATTTTTTCCTTCATCGAAGTTTTCTTTTCTGTCGAAGTAGTTTGGAAGTAATTTCTCTGTGTCACTTTCCCTGTGAGAGTTATTACGTTTATTCAGTCAGAATAAAGGATTCAGACTCCAGCCGCTACGAAAGTACTAAAGATTCGATGGCCAATCATTGGTCTTCCTGATTGATTATTCTAGGAAATAGAGGAATTTAAGCTAACTCGAGAAACAATTTTATGATAAGCTACGTGGCTCTTTATTGCGACATGCTGATATTAGTTTAGTACTAGCTGGAATAATGATAATTTGGTCTAAAGTAAGGTTCTATTTATCACACATAATCAATGAATAGTTACGATATTGTGATTGCCCGATAAGGTTGGCCGATTGCGATAAAACTCCTAGATAACATTATCTGCAGTATTATAACATGCCGATTTCGTTGTCTGCCCGGTGACATGGTGTTGACGTGAAAAATTGCTGTCTGGAGTTGAATTGTCAGAGCAGCGGCCGATTTATCTGTCTACCACAACAAACTGTTTGTCGTAACGTCGGCATTTGGCTTACTAATTCTTTCTTGGGAGAAGAATTCGTCTAGTAAATCTACCAGTTAACCCCCGCATTTGTATTTATATTTTAAAGAATGAATTAATCTATTATTATTATATTTTATTTTTTTTGTTAATATGTAATATTCCGGAGCAAAAACATTTATGGAGAGAGAGCAAATTTTTTTAACCAACCTTTACAAATTTACAATAATTCACTTTTACCGAGTTTTTTCGTCGTAAGCAGTGAGAGAAAGAGAAAAGACAAGTTCTCACATAATATAGCAACACCATTCGGTATGTAAGAATGTTTTCCGTCTCCAGTGTCTCCGGCAACTTCGCTCGCTACGTTTTGTTATGCGACATAACAAGACATAGCTCAACGGCTTTTAAGGTTATATCCTATATTTTTATTTGTAAAAATACCGTGAAAATGGTTATACAAATAATAAAAAAAACATTATATCGACATGTGTTATGAATGGATGTATAAATACCCTAGCCTAGTCCTAGTCCTAGCCACGTCCGAGTCAGGCAAAAATCATCAATACTAACTATAGAAGCGCTTCCTCCTGTATATTATTGCTGTGAGCTCTAATTTAACTAACTCTCAATCGAAATGTGTGTACATTTTTGTTGAAAAGATATTTATTTGCAATTTACTAATTAGTATTCACGAGTACCGTTTTTTATGTGTGGATAGTAGCTAGCTGAGAAGTAGTAAAACACTCATTGGCTTATAATATATATAAGTTTAGGATTATCGGACGAATAGCTACTACATGCATTTATCTGGACATCATTAAACCCGCTCTTAATATAATAAATCTATTTATTTTTAAGGATCAAAAATAAGTGTTTAAAAACAGACTATTAGAGACAGGTTGTTCTGTGAATTCGAACTAAAAACATGTGCAGTTTAAAAGTGAAAATAAATCTTCAGATTTTATAATGTCGTCTTTAAAAATTAGAGCAGAAGCTCAGTACAAAGGTCGCTTTAAAATGTCACTCCGGCTTATATTGTATCTTAAAACTATATTCATAATGATGGTATTGCTGAGCGCCGTCGGTTGTGAAACCCTAAACAGCAATAGTGATATCAACACGGCGTCGTCAATCGTGAATCAACCACCAAATACTAATAACAAAAGTCACAACGAAGCGTCGAACGAGCCCCACAACAGTGCGCAGACCGGCGACAACGGGGAGTACGACCCTAAAAACCACTACGACAACGCGGACACAAATTACGATCACAACACCGGCACCGGTAACACCGATTACGACACTCACCACTACACAAACAACAATAACAATAATAATAATAATCAAAATCAACAGTTTAATGTGAACTCCGGTAGTAACCCGTTCACTCTGTTCGCCGGAGGGGTTAATAATTTGAACAGTGCGTATTTGAACGCGAGACAGTTTAGTGCTAATTCTAACTCCAAGTCGAGGCTGAGTAACCGTATCATTCAGACTAGGTATGGCAAACTGCAGGGAGTGATAGTGTCGATGGATGAACACAAGTTTCTAAAGCCAGTGGAAATGTTTTTGGGGGTGCCGTACGCGACGCCGCCCGTCGGATCCAATCGGTAAGTTTATTTTAATATTATACCTAACTAACTAACTAACCATCGCGCCGTTTTCTCGCAGGGGTAGGCAGAGAAGACGGACCGTCATGCAATTCTGTCTCGGCACACACTCCTTACTTCATTCACATTCATTCATCTTCTGTTATTCTGACTCTAATATTTGATTCACTTCTTCCATTCACTTTCGCATCATATATTATTTTCACACTACTTTTTTTGTTTATTCGCTCTAGATGTCCAAACCATCTTAGCTTCCCTTTATTGATCTTATTCATTACGCTTACATCAACCTTGCATTTTTTCCGGATATCCACATTTTAATACGGCCATAGGTGGTTTTTCCGCTCATACGCCTCAGGGATCTCTTTTTAACAACATTTACTGTACTTTCATTCTTTTCTATCAGTTCCACGTCTCACTACCACACATCAGGGTTGGTATAAGAACTCTGTTGTGGACTGCTAGCTTCGCTTCCTTGGACTATGTTTTATTTACGTTAACAGCGTTCAGTCCTCCATTGATGGAGTTTCCTGCATTCACCCTTCTTTAAATATCCTTATCAGCCTTTCCATCACTCGTAAAATATTTCGTAAATACACAAAATCATCCACTTGCACGCTATTCTCGTAATCTCTCTTTCAAACACCATGACTTTGGACTTCCTTAAATTCATCATTAGCTTATTCTGCATACATACTTAGTTCATCGTAGATAAGAGAAACTGTAGATACCTAACTACAATTGAATGAATTGGTTTGTATCCATCTTTAAATTTATTTAACCCCATGTTTTTTTCTGCAATATTTCAAAACAGATATGTCTTTTTTATAAACCATTATTATTCTTAGTTATGTAATAACTGTTTGTGCTAGTTTTTTTTGTTAAGAACTTTAGGTATACAGTTCATAGAGGCAGTGAATGAATCTGTAATAGAAATATAGAATTTTTTGGGAGGATGTACTTGGGATGTTAGTAATTTATATTAAGAACAAATAAAATCTGACCCATCTTACTATTCACATTCTTACCTTAAAACGGTTAAAAAAAATCCAACCGTTTTTCGGCAGTAACATAAGTGGTAAAGACCAGATTTAATTTTTTTATGCGATGCTTGAGTTTTTCTCAAGATATTCCTCCGAAAACATTTGAGATTACTTAAATATGTACATCAGAATTTATTAGAATTAACATCACGGGTGGAACACCTTTCAAGACCTGTAACATCAAACCTAAATATTCGTTTTTCCATTCCGCCTTTTTGTCTTAAGTCGTTTTTTGTTCAGTCACCGCTCGAGAGTTAGCTGATTATTATTATATAAGGATTAATTAATACTCACATTGAGTTACCTGAAGCGACAAAAAGCTAAAAAGTCATTAACACGTCTCGCTTAAGTCAAGCCTTCTCCCAAATGGCACATAATTTTAGATGGCTGAAAGGCCATAAATGTGTTCAGCATCAAACGAGAGACATGATTATTCGATGCAGAAAAAATACTGATTAAAACTACATATTTAACTCATTTTTGACCACGTGTTTTTTAACCTTTTTTCCTAGCGTCGATATGTAGTTTTTAATTTATTAATTAGATAAAGGAAATCCTCCAACAGTTACTTAGTAGTTAAACTCACTCTCACTGGTTAGATAAATTTTATTGAGTTTTATTTGTGATCCAAATTAACCGTCGTATTAGTTTCTACTACAAAGGAGAATCCCAAATTGCTCCTAGCATACTGAAATTCTGTCCCAGCTCGAAAAAAGTTTGTCTAAGCCCAGACTTACACAGAGAATATACCAAAATCAAACAAATTAGTATAGCCTACTTAGGATTTGATAGGAGACTGTACTCCAGGCGCTTATAAGTTTTATTTGTTCAGGCTACAGAGGATTCGACTGGTGTGTGAATAGCACACATTATAACGTACAGCTCACGAGAGAGTAACATTCAATAATGGCAACTTTAGATGCGTAACTTGGATAGAAGTTCACTTGACTTTTGACTTAAGTTATTAATGTTAACGCGTCGAAACTTTACGGCTTCGGGAGAGTTAATTTGGCTTATTAGAAGCGAGTTTTGGACAAAAATGTCCGTCTTCGTAACGCGATACCAGAGCACGTTAGATTATTATAATCTGATGGATGTAATACTTTGAAATTAACAAAGTTCTGGGTGAGTCATTTTACAGCGTTTGCAATGAGAAACATGGCGAACATGACACGTGTTAATAATAATGATAATATCTCGAGGTAAGTGCCGGGAAATTTAATACAAGAGAATTCATATTTAGATGTTGGATAACAAACGTTGATTCTACGTGAAATGTTATATAATACACATTGTGTCGAGTAAAGCTCTTTGTATACTCGTATGTTTAAATAGTTATATGTATTAACACATCTGATTTTAGTGTATTAACTTACAATAACAATACCCTATATTATCTTGGCTGTCAATTGTTTGATACTAAGAGAGCAGTAAGTATAAAGGTAACTACCTAATATCTTAACTAATTAACTGTAATATATTTTATCTAAGCTATTAAGCTGAAGATTTGTGGTTTACAGAACTTCAACGAATGGTCAATCTTGAACTATTGTTTGAAAAATATGTTTACTTTTGAATCTGCACTTTCATCAATTTAAGAGTTAAGTTGAAGAAACGGAATTCCAATAATAACCATTAAGCTATTTGACTGATTGTATGAAGCAACAAATATATCAAGACAGTAAAAAGATCTGACATCGTAAAATTAGCAAACTTCAGCTTGTCGGCCTACATAGTCGAGTGGTAAGACGTTCGACTTCGAATCCAGAGGTCACGGATTCAAACCCGGCGTGCGCAAATAAATTTTATTTAAAATGTGTCATATAACATTTAATTTAAAAGAAAAAAAGGTATATTTGCAGTGCGTTCCAGAGTGGTAGATACTCTTTGTGTCACCCTGGCGAAAGACCACCATTCAGAGTCGAAACGTGGCTTGAAATAGCTTTAGCCATGTTTGGTGACCAGATTTGAATGGCCAGGTACTTCTTAGCTTTCTTCTTTACAATTTTCTTCCCCTCTACACTACCTTCAGCCTCACAACATACCTCAAATGGGGATGCCACAGTCCCACTGGCTCCGGACAGTTGGGAGCAGTTGGGACTCTTGCGCCATATTCACATTAAAAAAAAGATCACACCTCTGGGAATTATTCGTTCAGTGGTCCAATCCTACTCGAGGCACCAAACTTTACCCAAGTATGACACATTCAAGGCAGTAAATATAGCGGTTGCTCTTTACAACTATTTATTCGGAAGGGGCCACGGGGCATAGCCCCGGGCGCCGCTCTGTCATGTGCTTTCTTTAGTTAAGGGAAGTTAGAAGTGACAGTTTGCGATGAGACCGGAAGGAAATAAAGCTATGGAGTGCGACTGAGAGGATCAATTTATCGAGAAGCGGAAGATTTTGATGGAACGGCTGTTATAAAATTATTTAGTTTGTATTTAAAGAAATCCTTCCACAGCAAAACTTTTTCACTTTCACTTTGTGTTAAAGACGAAATAAAATTACAGTTGCTAGGGGGAAAATTTAAATTCTTATTCTTAAAATTAAAAAGAAAATTTGAATAATAAACAAACACAAAATCATTTTATACGACTAATTCAATTACAAGCAACGTTTTGATTCAGAAAGTTGACTGAATGCTTTAAAAATGAGACCCCTAAGGCGGATCTCTTTTCTAAAACAATGTATGACTATGCTACAAATGTGAAGATCCGGAAAAAATGCGAGGCTGATGTTAGCGCATTGAACAAGATTAAGAAAGGGAACTTAGATGGTTAAGGAATGTGAAGCGGATGGACAAAGATAGGAGTGACAGGAGAATCTATTACTCAAAAGAAATTGGTAGCGAAAAGTCATGGACACCCTTGAAGTAACAATATATGGAGGGAGAGCTAATTTTTTTTACCCAACCTACACAAACTTGCGATAAATCACTTTCTCGGGGTTTTTAAGTGGTACTCCATGAGAGAAAGAGACAACAAATTTCATAGACCGCTTCTATATACTGTAAGGATGATCTTAAGGTCCTGGTTCACGGCGGGACTCCGCCCACATTTTTTATTATGCCACTAAACTTAACTCAACTAAACGGTTTTTTAGGTTATATGCTATATTTTTATTGATTAAAATACTGTGAAAAAGTGGCTATACGAATAAACAAAAACATCGTGTCGATATGTGATATGAATGGATATCTTATATCTTATATCTTCTCATGGCCCGACTCAAGTATTTGATTCACTTCAGTGTGCCATGTCTTCCTCGGGCGTCTGTGACTTTTTCATCCATTTGCTTTCGCGTTACACATTCTTTTCACTCCTTTTCTCGTTTAATCGCTCTACATGCCAAGACCCTAATTTTTACAGCATTCAGTTTACTAACATCCTTCCTCTGCCAGTTCCATAATTCACTGCCATATATCAGGGTTGGTAAAAGCACCCCATTTTGGACTGTTCGCTTCGCTTAAATAATGTTAAATTAAGAAAAATATATTTTTTACACATTCAGCATACGAAATTACTTTAACGTATATTCCAGAGTTCAATATGTTCATCAAATAAAATAGCCCTACTAGAAAATAAAAAAAAACGTTCTAAGGTATGTCCATATAAAACAATTATTTATAATAGTGAATTTATAAAGATTTTGTTTTATGATAGCAAGCGCGTTTCACGCCAAATAACCTAACCGAATATAACACCGAGAAAAAAATATAAATTTAAATAAAAAATAATTTTGTTTTAAGCCACTTTATTTATACACATATAACAATTCGACCGGTTTCGGTTAAACTTAACCTTCATCAGGAACGTATAAGTATAAATTATTTATACTTATACGTTCCTGATGAAGGTTAAGTTTAACCGAAACCGGTCGAATTGTTATATGTGTATAAATAAAGTGGCTTAAAACAAAATTATTTTTTATTTAAATTATAATGTCAAGCTTCAAAGTGTTTGCTTCCTTCGATAAAATAATATAAAATTGATATGTGTGCAAAGCAAAACTATCTAAAATCATAATAATGATATAGACATCAATAAGAGTATAATAGTGCATGTGTACTTCGACAGATTAAAAACAAGTATTTACAGGTAGCTAAAAGTTGTAAAACAGGTATGAAAAATCCAGATGAGAAGTGCATATAAATATGGAAAAAATGTTATGTTGTTGTGAAAGTAAAGAAAAGGAAATATTATTGAAAACAGTTGATGTATTGGTAAAAAAAACTTACTAACTAACCATCACGCCGTTTCTCCGCAGGGGAGGCAGAGAGGACGGACCGCCATACAACTCTGTCTTGGCACACACTCCTTGCTTCATTTACATTCATACACCGTCTCATACATACTCTTCTGTTATTCTGACTCTTCACATGACCCGATTTCAGTATTTGATTTACTTGATCGTGCCATGTCTTTCTCGGGCGTCCTCGACTTCTTCTTCCATTCACTTTCGCATCATATATTCTTTTCACACTCCTTTCCTCGTTCATTCGCTCTACATGTCCAAACCATCTAAGCGTCCCTTTCTTGATCCTATTTACTACGCTCACATTAGCCTTGCATTCTTTCCGGATTTCCACATTTTTATTACCGTCATACATAGTTTTACCGCACATACGTCTCAAAGATCTCATTTCCACAGCATTCAGTTAATGTAGGTACTGGTAATTATAAATATTAATATTAAAGTATTACGAGGTAACAATTCTGATAATGTAAACAGTGTAAATATAAAAAAGAAAAGAGAACAAGAAAATATTTTATGACAATAAGTAGACAGTAAAGACATTGAGTAATATTTATATACTAAATTAATATGTCAACAAGATGCATTTGTTTCCCAATCGTCGAATCCTTCGCATATGAATATAAAATTCCAACAAGAATTGGCACAAGTACCTGTTAGGTACTTGCTGTCTTGTAACTGTCCTGCCAGGAACATGAAGATAAATCAAATACAACATATCATTGCGTTTGACCTAGTCCATAGCTTGGTTAGGTACGATGATATAGTGACGCCCGTAGAGGTTGGACAACCTTAAAGTCGCCTTTTTCTTATTTACGACGAGTCCAAAGCAAAGTCTAGTTCGTTTTAATGCTAATGGAGCGGAATGCCGCATCATTAGTTGCAACCTCGACAACACTAGCGACAAAAACATCACTAGAGGCGATAACATGCAACCAAATGTGGCAGAAACACGCAACAACAATATACGACAGAAAGAGGTAAACTGCAGACAAGTCGCCAACCAACCGACTCCAACTCCAACATCTTTGTAGTTTATATTCTCATACTTACATTCATAGATTATTTAATTATTAACTACGTAATATACGCTCTTATGGGCTATTACATAATTGTGCAATAGAGACATTTGACGGCCTCCATGGTAAAGTGGTAAGACGCTCTACCACGAATCCAAAAGTCGCGGGTTCAAACCTGGCGGGCGCCAAAAACTTATATTTAATTAACATCTGTCATAACACGTTTAATTAATATTTGAAAAATTATGAAAAAAGTATATTTGCGGCACATTCCAGAGTAGTAGATACTCTAAGTATCGCCCTGGTGAAAGACCACTATTAAGAATCGAAACGTTGCTTGAAATGGCTTTAACCGTATTTGGTAACCAGATCTGAATAGCCAAGTACTTCCCAACCTTCCTCTTCCCAATCTCTTTCTCCTCCCCGCTACCTTCAACCTCACAACATATCCACATTTTTAACTCGGCCATACATGGTTTTACCGCACATATGCCTCAGAGATCTCGTTTGATTTTAATATGAGGGAAACAGATAAAATAATTAAATTTGACTTGAATTTTAACTGATGAAGTGTACAAGATTTTCAAAGTTAAAATATTTATAAATTTTAAGCAGAACCAACCATCCATCCTTGACCTATAAAAAAAAAAAACAAAACTTAATATACGATTACTTCACTGTCCAACTCTCTTTAATTTTTCAGCAATCTTTGTTACTTTTTTCAACTGTGCAATTTCATCCCTTGCAGGTTCAGCCCCACGCGCACCCCCTCCCCGTGGGACGGTATACGCATCTCCGACGCGGCCGGCCCGGCCTGCCCCCAGAAGCTCCCCGATATCCGCAACGAAAGTGCGGCCCTGGAGCGAATGCCCAAGGGCCGGTTGGAGTACCTCAAGCGCCTACTGCCGTACCTGCGCAACCAGAGCGAGGACTGCCTTTACATGAATATCTACTCTCCAATGCAAGGTAGGAACCACAAGGCATTTAACGATAGTAAAACTAATTAACCTCTCGTTTGCCGGAGGTGCCAATAGGCTCCAGGCATTCATCATTATATTTTCAGGACTTTTTATCTTTTGAAACCTGTTGTTTGAATATTTAAACTCAGCGTAATGGCTTGCCAACAAAATAATCAATCCATTAAAGATATTTTGCATCGCGTTAATGCAAGGTAGGAACCACAATTCATTTTAAAAAAAATAAAACTAATTAACCTCTAATGTGCCGGAAGTGCCAATAGTCACCGGGTATTCATAATTATCTTTTTAGGTGTTTTCATTCTTTAAAACCTGTTTGAATAATTAAACTAACTGTAATGGCTTGCCAACAAAATAATCAATCGAAACAGATATTTTGCATCGCGTTAATGCAAGATAGGAACCACAAGTTATTTAACAAAAAAATAAAATTAATTAACCTCTAATGTGCCGGAAGTTCCAATAGGCCCCGGGCATTCATTGTTATATTTTCAGGAGTTTTTATCTTAAACTTTTGTTCGAAAACTCAAACTAACTGTAATCGCTTGTTAACAAAATAATCAATAAATACAGATATTTTGCACTGCGTTAAGTTCCGTACAAGTCGAATAATACGTATTTGAAGTTTCCTTGCGTCAGTGTGGCAAAAAAAAAAAAGATTTTTAAAGTGAAGTTACCTTTTGTATTTATGGATAATCTTCATGCAACTTTAATCTCATTGGAAGGAAATTTATTTAGCTGCACGAAAAAACAATAAAACATGAAAAAACTTCCCATTTCTTAGTATACTAATTTTACGAATATAAATTAAAGAACAAACCACTAACACACATTTTGAAAAAATATTCTAAACACATTATCTGAGAAGATAGCATAATTGGAAAAAACATCGTTTTCCAAAACACGAGTAAGTAAACACGAAATTACAGACAGCAAGGTACGACGAAATTTGTACCTTGCGGGGAATCCGGCATTTTAAAGGTTAATGAATATAAGAAACTTTTCCATTCTCGCTTCACTGTGGCCTTATACTAGCTTGTTAGTACTTCTCCAGTTCATTCGACACACCCCACGCGCTTTCTGAATGAAGCTAAAGAATGAGATTCTTTTAAGAATCTGTAAGATTTTCTAGTTGGATTTTTAATCTCTCCTCACTGACAGTGCAAAACGTAGAGTAAAAGAAACGATTTTATTCAACAACGATATATATTTCCTTACTAATAAAAACATTAATAGTTTCGTCATATATGCACAAAAATAAAAAAGCATTTTGCTATATTTTATAATGATTTAGATTCATTACCTTATATCCGTTATTTATTGAACAAACAAAAATTGGGTAGAAGGCATCGAAGGCCTAAAACATACGTGGTTTTACAGCACATACGCCTTAGGGATCTCATTTCGACAGGATTCAGTCAAATTTCATCCTTCCTCTGCCAGTTCTTATTAGCATATGGTACACCAGGGTTGGTATAAGCACTCCATTGTGGGTATCGACGGAACCATAATAAAGTGATGCGTAACTTTACCATGTTTTGGCTGAAACGATGCTTGGCTTGGTTGGACTTTGGTATGATTTATTGAACGAGATTAAATGTATAAATACACTTTACGATTACGATTGCGGTAAGCATCCATCTCCCATCTTCTTCCAAGCAGTCACTTCTTTCTCTGCCTTTTTGGCACTTGGTCACTTCCGCTGGAAAAGATTTGGTCAAGAGTTTCACTGTCCCGTCAATTGGCATTCTTTCCCAATGAAAAGTCCATGGCGGTCTTGGGACCTACAGAATCTCACGTAATCTCACCTAATTAGCATCTTGAATATGTAATTTAACTTACTTCTGCAGTGTCCTGCAGTAAAACTTAAGTAAAGTAGCTAAATGTAAAACCTTTATGTATTCATGATTTGGTTTGCTGAAAGAAATGCGTTGTATTAGATTATTATCTCTCTTTTCCTGATTGTTGTTTTTAATGTTACCCTAGGCTGTATTTATTAATTTTTTATTGCTGTTAGACCAAGTTTTTGGTTGATGTTTTAAAGTTTTATCTTTCTTGTTGGATTTCAAAATGATAATTTTTTAGGTTCTTACATTCGTGTTTTTTATCCAATTCCTACCTTATCCAACCATTTCGCAATATCAAATTCCGTATAGAACATGGTGTTCAAAACAAGTGATAATCGAAACACAAGAGTTTAATATGAAAAAAACATGTTTCGTGTTGTTCGTTGGTCTCTTGATTGTTTGTCGGTTTGTTGTTGTTCTCCGAGTAATATAAAATTAAGTTTGGTGTTTTGTTGTGATTCGTTTTGTAAACAATACAACTGTGTGAGACGAATCAAAAACTTCCCCTTCAACTAAATCGGTGAGTGAATGGTTTCCCATTTTCCCTTTATTCCAATAATTTTTCCACATCCATAATTAGACACTCCCATCAAGTAGTACAGTGTATGGTTTTACAGTCCACTATTTTCCAAATTTATCTGAAGCTGAAAATAGTTTCGGTGTTTTATCGCAGCTTCAGATCCAACAGTTGTTGTTTATTTATTTATTTACCTGTATCTACCAAAACTGTACACGTTTAAAAATAATATGTTAGAAGTACCCATTCGACAAACTATTGAGAAGTAATCTATTGAGACTTTTTGTAAACAATTTCAATCAAAATGAATAAAAAAGACTGCTGGACTGGTTATGCATCTCGTCTTATAACCGTTGATAACCGCAGGTCTTTTTATCGTTTCGTTTATGAGTAGTTTTTGTGATTTATTGTGTGAATCGACTATATTATAGGAATCTTGCATTCCGACCACATACAGCCTCCAGAAACTACCTTTTCCCAACAAATGTCGATGAGAAGAAAAACCTTGGAAACATTTCCAAACATCCAAGGCGAGTACCTTCTTTATGAGGTTGTATTCTTTGTGCTCTCTTTAACCTTCTTCGTTAGGAATACAGATTTTTTCGTCTTGTTGGCACAATCGCGTGTAAGTTTTGGACGTCAAACACGAAAAAAAACAAAGCGAAAAAAAATGTACGAACGGACTCGCGCTGTTCAAAATCTCTTATCGTTGATTCCTAGTGTTTTTAAACAGTTAAGTTTATTGGATTTGTACAAAAAAGCCCACATTTTGTTTATTCTAATTTTTCGACATTTTCAAGGTCCCCGTTTCAGCTTTTGAAAAAGTAGTGATCGGCTAAATATCACTATGGTCATATTTTTTTTCTCGTCAGCTGATAAAAATTTGCTAAATAGTTGAAGCGGACCAACAGTCAGCATAAAACGGGAAACATCCACATCAAAACGTTAGAAAAATAAAATGGTGCCAATCGTTGAATTGAGACGATGTATTTTGTAGCGGGAGTTCAAAACACTTCAACCTAAGTCGTAACCATTAAAAAATCAAATGGAATAACATAAGAGAATGTATGAGAGGATGTATGAATGTGAATGAAGCAAAGAGTGTACCCTAAGACAGAGTTATATGGCGGTCTATACTATCTGTATATCCCTGCGGGGGAGAAATGGCGTAATGGTTAGTTAGTTATTTCGTAATTTAAATGTACTATTTACTTTTTTATTTATGTACTCTACATATTAAATATTGACTGTTTTTAGGTTTAAGGCGTAATTCCACATTTTTTCGCAAGGAAATTTAGGCAAAATAATAACAAAACGGTTATGCTGTTATGCTTGTCACCTCATCATAATTTGATCAAATGCTAAAACGGGCTGCGAATCGGATTAGAGTTTTAACGATTTTGGCTTGTGAAAGTCGATTTTCCGCCTGATTTCAATATGCCACTGAAACAAAAGCAGATATGACATAAATTAGTGTCTGTCGCATAATGCTGACTAAAACAGCAAAGTTCCACAAATCCTCCGATTGAATAATCCAACATATCCACACGGAATTTTCAATGGAGAGCTCGCGGGCTAAACGCAGATAATGCATCAATTCAAGGAGTGTTTTAACAGGCTCTGGCGGAGATTTAAAGTCGGCGAGCCAGGTAGCCTACGGGGTAGAAGTTTGCACGTGCCCTGAATGGAGGAATGCTATTGTTCCGCCCCAGACAACGGGATAAACTGGCACCGAGCCTCAAACAGAGCAAGTATCCTCGACCTGCGGGACTGTCGGCCTGCGAGGGACGATACGTTATTTGAAACTGTACCGTGGACCGTAAAACGATGAAAGCTCAGAGCTTTCAACGGTGTGGAAATAGCATTTACGAAATCCTAGCACAGACTCGTAAAAATCACGGGATATATTTTAATAAAAAAGATTGCTACGGCAGAGAATCGAATCCCGATCAACTGCTTGAAGGCAACCATGCTGACCAATATATCACTAACTATTGTAAGAATAGAGGCATAAATTCATTATATCTTCGCTGGAAAGGCAAAGGGTTTAAACGACACTTTGGTCAAAAAATTAGTTAAATATGCAGTTTTTTATCAGATTTTATTTCTGAATCGAATGTTCTAACTTTCGTTTTATTCAGCCATCTAAAATATATTTACCCTTTGAGAGAAGGCTTGACTCAAACGACACAAGTTCAGGACTCTTTTTAGCTTTTTGTCGCCTTAGGTAATTTAGTGAGAGCATTGAATTACCTGAGTTATTTTTTTTTCAAAAATCCAACCAGGTACTATACAATAATAATAATAATATTTGGACGATTTGTATAGCGCCGTTTTTGTGAAAAATCTATACAGATCTTATTTTCTATCATTACAAATTAATTCCTAGTTTAAATAAAAAAAAATAAACAGGAACATACTTACCTAGCAGGTCCCATCAGATAGACACAATTATTAACTTAAAATTATGATTATGGTTTTAATTTATTTTTTTTAATTTTAAATTTTTTTTTTTTTTTTTTTCCGTTTTAGGGCATGGGAGCGAAATTAAAAGAATGGACTTTCTGAATTTGTCATACGGTACAGGATTTGGTTAAAATTTGCATATCTAAAGGTAATTCGTTGAGAGACAGATTATGTTGAGATTCTTTTAACGAATTTAAGGATATGAGAGTCTGAAAAGGTAAGTTTTCAGTTTAGACCGAAATTCTGTCGGGCTCGTTATACATCTTAGTTCCGGAGGAAGTTTATTTCAAGCCTTCGGCCCCAAAACTTTGAAAGCGCGATCTCCAAACTTAGTATTTGGATTGCGTTTGGGTTCTATCAGCCTTCCGATAGCCGATGACGTTGCTGATCTAGTGTCGACGTACTGAAGAATTACGAATTTTATAGTAAAATAAAACAAACTTTAAAGTGCTTCAGCCCTTTTGCCTTTCCGGCGACGGTATATACTTAAAATTGGAAAAAGTGTTTATATGCTGTGGGGGTATGTCAGGTTTAAAAATAAGTTTTTAAAAACAAACCATCCTGGTTATTTAATTTAATTTGTTATAACAGTTAAAGAAGAGCCATATTTATGCAATCCGTATAACTAGAAGTAGGCCTAATTTTTCACTAAACCAAGTTCAACTTTCATCGACCACTATATTTATATCTGGAGGATGAAGGCCTCCTAACGTTAGTTCCAGACTATTCTATTCTAAGCTTTACTCCACGATGTGTTTCTTACAGCTTTGGCTTATCTCGTCGATCGGGTGGGTTTTGGGGTGACTTTGAGCACTTTTGATTCCACTTTGATGTAAATTTCAACCATCAAAAAAGTTGAGGCCGTGTTAAAAATACATGATAAATGTAAACAGACATATTTTTACTCCACACAGAGAGCCCTGAGGAAATAATTTACCTCAGAACTTATGTCATATTTGGGGATGCTGTGTGAAGGGACTTTTTAATGAAAGTAGGGGGTGAACCTGGTCTTAAGGGAGGAAACACAGAAGCTGGGAAATTATTCGACAGCCGAGAAGCAACCCGTTCTCATGTGGCCAACGTCAACCGTGTAAAAATTTTAGGCTCACGTTTGGCTTGTGAAAAGATCGACGACGAAAGTTCCTCGGAGCACCTTCCATTGAAATACCGGTAAAGCTAGGAAAACATTCTCACCTGAAGTTTGTGCTCTAGAGACTGCACACCGTTTTTTGTTAAGCAGGGGAATCTTTTAAATAGACCGCTCGTGCTCGAACATCACAAACCCTAGTTTTTAACAGTTGATTTGCAGTGAAATTTTATTTTAATTTGAATTTATGATTGAAACAAAACTTTGAAAGGGCAATAATAATCTGTCAGCAATAAAAGAAAATACTAAATCATCAATGTAAAATATTATATAGAGCCAATGGCGTCCATTCTGGACATACATATTATGGAATTATAGAGTCAATCTTAGAGCAATAATATACCAGGAGGATACCTTGTGTAGTCAGGATTGTTGATTTTTTCCTGACTCGAGCGTGGCTAGAGCTAGGGTATTTACACATCCATTCTTAGTACATGTCAACATAATGTTGTGCTTATTTGCATAACGACTTTTTCATAGTATTGATATCAACAAAAATATAAGATATAACCTCAAAAACCGTTGAGTTATGTCCTGTTGTGCCGCATTACAAAACGTAGTGAGCGGAGTCACCGGAGACGGGGGAGACGGAAAACATGCCTACATACCGAAAAGTGGTGCAATAATATGTGACAATTTGTCTTATTTCTTTCTCTCTCACGGTTTACGAAGGAAAAACTCGGACAAACGATTTATCGTAAATTTGTATAGGTTAGGTAAAATATTTAGCTCTCTCTTCATGCCTGTATATATTCTTGCTCTGAGCAAACAATAGATCCACTTTCAATTTTACCAATCTGAAGGAGTCCGTTACAAAATTAAACCTGTTCGGCCTTAAATAAATAAGTTAAAATAAGAGTGGTAGATACTAATTGTATCGCCCTGATGAAAGACTACGAATTCAGAATCGAAACGTTGCTTGAAATAACTTTAACCGTGTTTGGTGACTAGATCTGAATAACCAGATACTCCTCAATCTTATTCTTCCTCATCTCCTTCTCCCCTTCACTACCTTTAGCCTCACAACATACCCCAATTGCGGATGCCATATTCCCACTGTCTAGGAGCAGTTGGGACTTTTGTGCAGTATTCACTTATAGTCATATCGTACACTCGCAGATTGAAGAAAAATCAAATATTATGTATTCTTCAATTTTCGGCAACTCGGTCGTTTATATGTACTTGTTACTTTTCACTTGTACTTAACCTCTTTCCTTTAGACAAAAAGGTTTAGTTTTTTCAAAGAAGACCACAATAGCTTAAAAAAAAAACCAAATTTTCATCCTAACTTCAGGTTTAAATGGATACAATTGATACTAATTTAGATATGACATTAACTTAATTAAAATACATCAAATTTTTTCCGAAGATTTTCTACCGCAAAATGTGTAACTAACCAAAATAAGGCGGTAACACCGACGTGTCGTCTTGGGATCAAAACGAAGCATAACGACTTGGTAACAAGAAGGTTAACACTTTTGGCACCAAAGAAAGATTTATATTTTTTACTTAACGTACAATCGTTTGGCTTCGCTATCATGTTCGGATCATCAAACATTTTTCAAACACGTAAATAGGCTAGCTATTAGATTAAGTATTCATCGTCTAGATGAAGAATAACCATGGTTGGATTTTAACAAAACCATTAATCAAACGATCCATTATCTTCGAAGAACATTTTAATACAAAATATCTTTAACATACGAAAGCATTAGCAATTTCCTATTGTTATTTCGAACGAAAAACCTCACTAATTCGCCCAAAACAGAAGTAAACGAACAATAATTAGGGGTGATCAATCATTGTCGATAAGGTGAGGGTGCTATTTTATTAAAATGGTCTCAACTTCTCGGATTCAATATTCAATTAGTGATACATCTGACATCCTAAACCGCCGGGAGACGATTCAATCTTCTATTAACGCGTCGGATCTGGCAAAAACTACCGGAGAAGACGCCGGGGAAATGGAGGCAGAAGCACTCCGTCAAAATCTATCGAAATCCCTCCGTGAAAGCTGGATCAAGTTTGGTCATGCAAAAACACCGATCGGCTTTTTGGAACGTATTCGGTTTTCGCAGTGGCTTTTTCACCAACTTAAATAAAAATAAATATTCTTGAGGTTAAAAGTTTAAAACGCATTGCGCTTCACGATTATAGGAATCTTGAAAAAAGACATCTTTTTTGTTCTTATTTTATTTTTTATTTTTGTACAATAGATGTCAAATCCAATTACAGTACAATGGAAAACAGGAAAAATAGATTTTTTCAACCAAACATTTAAAAATTAATAAGTTTTTTGAGCATAGGTACATTTTCGAGAAATATTTATCTATAATACATGATTTATTTAATAGTTTTTTTTTTACGTGAACACCGCACATAAGTCAATTGCTCCCAACCGTCTAGAGCCAGTGAGACTATGGCATCCCCAACAGGGGTATATTGTGAGGCTGAAGGTAGTGGGGAGGAGAAGTAGATGATAAAGGGGAAGGTCGGGAAGTCTAGGTATTCAGATCTGGTCACCAAACTCGGTTAAAGCCATTTCAAGCAACGTTTTAACTCTGAATGGTGGTCTTTCACCAGTTACATAGTTATCTACCACTACGGAACGTGCCGCAAATATACTATATATTATTTTATATCTATTAAATGTGTTATGACACATATATTAAATAAAATTTATTTGCAAATAGGAAATATACGTTTTGTTATGCCATGCTGTGCCAAAACTTCTGTAGGACCATAGGGTATACTAAACATGGCGTGATTTCTCCAGCGGCAGTATTTCTCAGGTACGAATAAGCAGTAGCATGCCAAGAGGTATAGACAGTCGATCAAATGATTTATAATCTTAAAGCATATCGTCACGAGACCAGCATTGCGCCTAGTCTCTTAGCTTTGATAATTTGTCTCCTCGAGTAGTTCCATATGATGTATGAGCATAGGTTATGTTCCGTGCGAACGCATGTACACATACTTATATATTTGCTTCACATAATCTGTTCCAACATATTTATATATTTGGTTTGAAGTGGAGCCCAGACAGTACTAGCGTTCTCCAACTTGCTTCTGATCACTCCATTGAAGAGGGCTGTCATCGCATTTGTGTTATAAAACTCTTTATTCTCTTTTTCTAATCAAATATAATATTTTGCGTATAAAATATTGATTCAGCATATATCGGACTCTGAATCTAAGAGGAAAGGGTAAAATGAGCACAATACTAGATTCACAAAAAATTATGGATTGATTAAATCAAAATAACAAGCCCAATAGAATTTCTGTTCAAACCAAGAAAACTTTTCAGGCTCCTATTCCTTATTTATAAGAAGATTTTTATCATTATCTGTTCTACGAAAATTTAAAAATACCTTTGATGTGCTTTATTTTAAATTTGCTCTCACGCCCTAAAACTAAAATAAAAAATCAAAAAATCAGCTACACTTTAAGTTATAATGATAAAGTGATTGTGTCCTGCCAGAAGCGACCTGCTAGGTAAGTATGTTGCTGCATATTTACATAAACTAGGAGTTAATGTTAAGAAGAAATTAAGGTTTGTACAGCGCCTTTGAGGTGATTTTTTCACAAAAACGGCGCCATACAAATTACCTAAATTTAATTATTATTATTATAACAAATACGGACAGCGAACCTAACTTATTTTGTATTTATTTACTTAACTTCATGTTTATTTACAATATTTTATATGCATTGTCCTCCACGCTAAGAGTTCACCTGTAATGTGGAGCCTAACTAACCTACCCTAACCTAACCCTGGAGGATAACGTGCCTAAAATATTTAACATGTTACGAAACAATATTTAAAAAATGAGAAAATCAGATATATGCTGAAAAAATAGCTCCTAAGTAGAGATATCTTATATCAGGTGCTTATATTAATATCTACTTTCTATTTTGTGTACTAAATATATTGATGTATTGTTGTATTCTATTATGCTGTACAGTGCATCATTGCATGGCATAAAAGTATATCAATTTCTTAAGATGTGTGAATTATAATAACATGAATATTTATAGTTAGTGAAATAATCTTTATTTCCACTGTGTATTTCATTTAAATTGTGTTCAAAATCGTGTTGCCAAACTACTAAAATGTATTAAAATTGGAATTAACTTTAAAGCATTAATGCCTATTCATATATATATCATCAAAATTATGGTAACCTCAAATCGAAAGGAATTAAAATAATAATAATTTTTAATGGAAGTAGGAGATCGTTTAAAAATGCCGCTTTCCAATGAGGTATTGACGGCTTACTTGGCAGAGTGTTACTCCCGGATAGAGTAGAGGTTCCGAGTTCGAGCCTCGGTCATGACTATTGTTTTTTTTTTTTTTTTCTGATTTTTTTCTGTTTCATATTTGCGTTTTAGATTATTAATGTTATTTAAATACTTAATTAAAGTTAAGGCTGGATGATTTTAGGAGAAAAATAAAATAGAAATCGTTCAAATAATCGATATCACTTTGAATTACATCACTTGTAACAAATCTTTCCTGACTCTTTAATAATGCCTAGTTTGACAAAACACTCAAATAACGAGCACAGAAATAGCATTTTTATAAAAACCCTTTACCTGTAAAATATTTTTTTGAGTCCAAAGCTGGCGCATCCCAACTGACAACTGAATGCAAAATTGCCTTCATCAGCGAAAGCTCCGTTCAAACACACCTTTTTCTTCTTCTCCCGAAACTCTCTCCCGACGAAATAACGAAAATAAGTATGGACATTTCTCCCGCAATTTGTCTTCATGCAAACGGCTTACGGTGGCAAAATATAATTTGTTTCAATTCCTACCAATTTATTAGTACCGAAGTCAAATTGCCGACATTTTTCAAAGACTTAACTCCTCATATTATTCTATCTCGGAAAAGTAAGACATAATAAATGTTATAAATTACGATTTGCAAAATGGTCGCAGTGCAAGAAATACTACGTTCCAATTAGTCAGTTTTTACTACAATTGTGTTTTAACATTTCTAGTAGTATACCTAATTATGACCTCTCTTCAGTGAGGTATGTTTAAAAGGAATACATTATTTATGATATTTTCTTAATAAATTATTGACGGCCGGCGTGGTCGAGTGGTAAGACGCTCGACTCCGAAACTAAAAGTCGCGGGTTCAAAAGCGGCGTGCGCCAATAACTTTTATAGATGCTCTTAAGTATCGCCCTGGTGAAAAACCACCATTCAGAGTCGAAACGTTGCTTGAAATGGCTTTAACCGTGTTTGGTGACCAGATCTGAATAGCCAAGTACTTTCCAACCTTCCTCTTCTCCATATCCTTCCCCTCCCCACTACCTTAAGCTTCACAACATACCCTAGTGGGGATGTCATAGACTCACTGGCTCTAGACGGTTGGGAGCAGTTGGGACTCTTGTGTGGTATTCATATAAAATAAAAATAAAATGTTCATATTTATTATAATATATGACGGCCTGCGTGGTCGAGTGGCAAGACGCTCGACTAGGAATCCAGAAGTCGCGGGTTCGAACCCGGCGTGCGCAAACACATTTAATTTGATAAACATGTGTCAAAACACATTAAATTGATATAAAATAATAAATTATATTTGCGACATGTTCCAGAGCGTTAGATACTCTAAGTATCGCCCTGGTGAAAGATCACCATTCATAATTGAAACATTGCTTGAAATGGCTTCAGTCGTGTTTGGTGACCAGATCTGAATAGCCAAGTACTTCCCAACTTTTCTCTGCCCCAATTACTTTCCCTCCCCTCAACTTTCAACCTCACAAAATACCCCGATTGGGGATGCCATAGTCCGACTGGCTCCAGACGCGAATAAAACAAAGTGCTTTAATTTTAAACAAATGTTTTGATGACAATTAAATATTTTGAACACCCAAATATTTTCAGACATGGTTTTAAAACTATTTTGTATTGTTTTTTGTGAATGGTGTGAAGTTCTACGTGTAAAAAATACAGAGAGAAAATCACGTTTTATATTCAAATTATTTAGTAAGTTTCGTTACACGTTTAAAGCCGCTACAGTATTTGACGCCATTATTTGTACAAAATATTTGTATTTTCGTAGAAAGCAATCATTTTGTGGTTTGACATATTAAATGAAAATAAAATATGAACTTTCTATAACACCACAGATTTCATTTTGATTTTCCCCCATGGTCATATTCTTCATAAAAATGGTCATGGCAACAAGTAAATAATTTAGAAGCACTAGAAATAAAGAAAGCCATTGAAACTAATAGTGATTTTGTTAATAATCAGTTAAATTTATCCAGAAGTCTAATATTAGGTATATTTCCTGTAAACTCATATAATTTCTGAATATTCTTTTATCAACTTCTCAGTTGATGTTTTGCCTCTTTTATTTCATATTTTCTATCACTTTTTCTCAGCTCCTTTGTTATTCTTTTGTTTTCTTACTGTTCTTTTATTTTATTTTATATTGTGTTCTCCCTCTGTACGAGTATGTATACATAACCGCATAGTATGTATTTTTTGTTTAATTCAATTTTGCACCCTGATGGTGTTTAGGCTCAGCGGAATAAAAATATAAAAAATAAAATAAAATCTGTGGTCTCAAAGAGTTATCGTTTTATTTAATAGAAAACATAATTAATAAGTTCGCTTGTAGAACAGTACGGTATTTGTCTATGGGCCCAGAGATCATGGGATCAATACCAATCGAAGTGCATGTAAAAAAAATGCGTTAAACTTTTGTACACAAATCGAGTATTGTGTTCTCCCTTTTCCCTCCCTTTGTATGTACGAGTATATATAACTGCACACTACGTATTTTTTTGTT
Source organism: Drusus annulatus (assembly GCA_022651775.1). NCBI lineage: Eukaryota > Metazoa > Arthropoda > Insecta > Trichoptera > Limnephilidae > Drusus > Drusus annulatus. The sequence goes on along the minus strand of JAGWCC010000984.1, from coordinate 58,705 downwards.
TAGTTTAATGTTGTACCCTATTATGCTTAGGCTAAGCGAAACCTATCACTCATAAAAAAATAAATTAAATCTGTGATCCCATACAAAGTTATTTTATCATTTTCATTCAAAAGTTTTTATATGAATTAACTTTTGTGACTCTATTAATTTATTAACCTTCAAATGTGCCTAAATTCTACTGACGAAATCAAGCAAGGCAAGCGTTCGTTGGTGTTTAAAGCAAACAAAGGGATGAATTCCCTTCCCTTATCTGAAATGCACATTCCCGAACATGGTATTCAACGACATTTAACTCTTAAACCTGCAGCGTAATCAGCTGTCGGAAGCTGTCGGAAGTTCGAAGGAACCAAATCGCAGTTCAAGCATCAAGTTCGAAGTTTATGAACTTAAAGCTTCAAGTGAACTATACCTTTCAAAAACGGTGGACTTGCCCGAGATTCACATTTGAATTAATTCTAATGAGTTCGTAACAATAATATCAAAGGACGCCCTCGGGATATAAAAAAAAATAAATTACATCAATAAAACTGACCCCTACTATTGGCATTCTGATTGTCAACCGATTTTTACCCATATGGCTGTTCACAATAGAATTTATCTCGGGAATGCTGACCATCTTGACGGCTTGCGTAGTCGAATCCAAAGGTCACGGGTCCAAACCCGGCGTGCGCAAATAAAATTATTTAATAAATATGTGTCATAACACATTTAATTCAAATAAAATAATATATAGTATATTTGCGGCACGTTCCAGAGTGCTAGATATTATAATACCACCATTCAGGATTGAAACGTTGCTTAAAATGGCTTTGACCGTGTTTGGTGACTAGATCTGAATAGCCAGGTACTTTCCAAACTTCCTCTTCCCCATCCAACCTTTTATCATTACCATTATTTTTACCATTATTTAATTTTATTTGTCTTCCTCTGTTCCATTATTGGTTGAAAATTATTTATAGTGATAAAATAACTAAGTTATATATTGTTACTGTTTGGAAATATTTTTGTTTTTATGTTTCCTGTTTAAATATCAATTAGGAGGGTTCTTATGTGTTGTAAGCTTAAATATACCTAAGACTAAAACTAGCAGAACCAAGTAATAATTAATGAAAATTAAATAAAAAAGCTTTCTATAAGATCGCAGATTTAAAAGCTACTTTAAGCTTTACTAAGCATCATCAGAGTACAACATAAAACTAAGTTCAATTTTGTACTCTGATGATGCTAAGGCTAAGTGAAAACATTCGGTCATAAAAAATAAATTAAAATCGGTGATCTTTTACAAAGTTATTATTTTATTTCCATTAAATATATCAAACCACAAAGTGATTGCTTTCTATGAAATGTAATAATAATAAGTAAGTAATAATTAATATCAAACTCAATTCAATTGAACCAAACAAAATTAAAAAAGAGTTGTCTAAATTAAACATAAAAATTGTATATACGTACAAAAATTATTATTATTATTTTTTTATATGAATACCGCACAAGAGTCTCAACTGCTCCCAACCGTCTAGAGCCAGTGAGACTATGGCATCATGAAATAGGGTATGTTGTGAGTCTGAAGGTAGTGGGGAGGGGAAGGAGATAGGAAGAGGAAGGTTGGGAAGTACCTGGCTATTCAGATCTGGTCACCAAACACGGCTAAAGCCATTTCAAGCAACGTTTCGATTCTGAATGGTGGTCTTTCACCAGGGCGATACTTAGAGTATCTACCACTCTGGAAAGTGGAAATATTTTATTAATGTATTATTTTTTTGAAAATTTGATTTGATTTCCTGTTTTTTTTTTTAAAATTATTTTATTAGTTTTTTTATAGTTTTAAAGTCACATTGAAATCAACGTACTCATTCATATTGCATATTATGAACTTAGTCTTTGTGGGGTAATTAAATTAATATGTTATGTTTTTAATGAAATCAAACACAAATATAACAAAAGTCTGATAACAAATTGTCTCGTAATTGTTCATGTTTTGTGTAAAATAATATCTAAGGCTTCCGTGCAAAGGCTCAATGAAATAAAACAAACGAACCAACAGCTTGCGAAGCTGTGTGCGAAAGCAAGTACGTTAATAAAAACAAATAAACGACGTTTCAACGTCATATTCTTCCATGAAAACACCAACAAACATGTATTAAACACCATTCGCAGGATAATGCGAGGACAAAGAAAGGTAATAATATTTCATATCACGTAATCCTCCGCCTACAATATATGTTTCTTCCCTTATCCGAAGGATCAACGTTTACCAGCATCCGCCTTTGCTGCATAAATTTGTATCCCGTGCATATATCACAAAGAAAATGTTAATTTTAATGGAAATATGGTTTTATTTTCCCACGGGTGGATCATCCCGTCTCGGCTGTTATTTCGGGGATAATTTATGCACGTCACTATATCAGGTGGTATCCAAGCTATGAGATCCCCGTAGCTTCGAGGTACACATTGTTGTTTTTACCATACAGAGGTGTGCAATAAAATATTCATAACTACGTTTACCTTAAATTTGTTAGAATTAAAATTATCAATAATTGCGTATAATCGTTTTTTTCTTTCCCAACTGCTCCCAAGCGTCTAGAGCCAGTGAGACTATAGCATCCCCGATTGGGGTATGTTGTTAGGCTAAAGTTATTTGAGAGGAAAAGAAGATGTGGAAGAGGAAGTTTTGGAAGTATCTGGCTATTTAGATCTGGTCACCAAACACGGCTATAGCCATTTAAGCAACGTTCTGATTCTGAATGGTGGTCTTTTACCAGGGCGACACTTGGAGTATTTACCACTCTGGAACGTGCCGCAAATAAACCATATTTTATTTTTTATATCGATTGAATGTGTCATAACATGTATTAATTAAATTAAATGTATTTGCGCACACCGGGTTCGAACCCGCGACTTCTGGATTCGTAGTCGAGCGTTTTACTACTCGACCATGCAGGCCGTATCTACACTCAATGTGACATTGGCAGTGAGGCATGCAATTGGCAGAAAAAATATGAAAGTAGCCTGAATGCTCTAGAAATGAGATCCCCGAGGCGTATGTGCGATAAAACCATGCATGATTGTGTCAAACGTGTGGATATCCGTAAATAATGCAAAGGTGTTGTTGGCTTCGACAATATCGCTGCTGAATACTTAAAAAAAGATAGCCGTTCAGTTCTCACATAGTTGTGAAAACTTTTTAACCAGTGTTTAGGGGAGGGTTTCACGCCATTGGATTGGAGAAGGGCTAAGATCATTCCTTTTTACACAGGTATGCTTTAAAAGGTCACTTTAAAAAGTAGACTTAATAGACTAAATGCTGTAGAAATTAAATCCTTGAGTAAAACCATGTATGACCGTGTTAAAAATGTAAATATCAACAAAGAATGCAAGGCTGATTTAAGCGTAATGATTATGATAAGGATTTTGAAAAGGACGCTTAGATGGTTTTGGGCATGTAGAGCAAATAAACAAAGAAAATAGTGTGAAAAGAATATATGACGCGAAAGTGAATGGAAGAAAAAACCGGTGACGCCCCGAGAAAACATGGCGTGATCAAGTGAATCAAATACTTGTGTCGGGCAATGTCAAGAGTATGTATTAGATCTTTTATGAATGTGAATGAAGCAAGGAGTGTGTGCCAAGACAAAGTTGTTTGGAGGTCTATCTTCTCTGCCTACCCTTGCGGAGAAACAGCGTGATGGTTAGTTAGTTAGATGGTTAGTCTTAATGAGTTATAAAAAAAATCATTCCACAAAACATCAATCACGTTGTTTGTAATTAAATACGATCATCCTGCTGCAAATAAAAGGTTAGTTAGATATATTTAACTTGATGGCTGTTTCGCCCCCAGAATCTTTTTAAAATACTATTCCCGTCACTAACCGGTGTTGTGTCAAATTATGAAACATTCATTAGAGATTGTTTGAAATGTTAAAACACTTCTCAATATAATGTACATGTTAAAATTCGGTAAGTAATTTGATCATCTGCCCAGACTAACAATCATCACTGTAGACACAGCCTTCCCACACAGCGAGATACCGTAGACGTACGGCCTCCTTTTATTAACTTTACATAGAGTTCACGCTAAGCGGCACCTAACGAATTTTAACGTAGTATATTACTCAAGTTTGCGATACAGCGAGCGAAGCCTCCTTTTGTCAAAACGCAACAGAATATTTTGCTAACCAGTTTTCAAAGAAAAATATCGTGTAATAATGTTCTTGTCGCAGGAATATATTAATTTTCAAGCTTTAATAAAAACTAACATGAAAGAAAAGTTAAAATACAATTGCAAAGGAAACAATACACGGATTTTAAATTAAAATGTCTCCATTATTTGATGAGCGTAGTAAAAATATATTAAGAACTAAACTTACAAGTATTCAATAGACATGTTTCCTTTACAAATTTGAGATAAAATATAAAAATATAAATTTTAATATTTTTCAGAGTATTATCTTTTTAAAAGATCATAAATGATAAATATTTATCAAAAACGTTAGAATTTGTTGTTTGAATACTAGCGAAATTGTGTTCATTTGAATAAAGTACCTTTACTTAAAACATATTTCTCGAAAAGCACAATAAAGTTTGAAGAGGGAAATATTTTTACTCGCACCGTTCGAAAAAATCTGAAATTATATTTACCAAGTAAATTGTGTATTTTTTGTTTCATAGGATTTTATAAAAATTAAACAAGAAACATGGCGTCTTGTTTGATTTATTTAAGCATTGAAATGCTTCACCTTAAGGGTCAGCATCCAAAAATATGAACTTTTTAGCATTCCAGTACAAGCGAAATTATTAATTATTTATCTGTTAATTCTATTCTAGTGAAAACAATTCTTAAACAGTACTTTTTTAAACTCTATGAAAATCATACTAGAATTTTCAGATAAAAAGTTTTAAACTGCCTTTTCTGGTTTTCAAACTGCACTTTTTATTAATATTTTATTTTGTGTTTTTCATAGAATTAAAAGGATTACAGTTAAAAAAATAATCACTGGAAACCTCAGACATTTTTCTAACTACTCATAGATTTTTTTCAGATACATCGTTTGTAGTATTGCTTGTATTAGAATGCTACAAAGTAACGCTCAGCGTCATTCTCGAGTGCTGATCCTTAAGTATATGTCAGCTGAAAAAAATCTGTGCAAAACTAATGAAGCCAGACAGAGCTTGCTATTTGTGTATTTTCGATGTTTGAGACAAACAGATTTTTAGTTCATTTTAATATGGACAATATTTACACGGCATTATTTGAGCTGCGCAATAGAATTAAAAAAAAAAAAAAACATTTGGAATAAAATAGAAGAGTAAGTTTATGGCGGAAAAAAAATTGATAGCTGTTCGAATCCAGTTACAAAAATCAGCATAAATAATTTTAAGCAAGGCGCAATATATTATTATATACTGGGACGCTATAACTAACTAACCATCACCCCGTTTCCGCAGAGGTAAGCAAAGATGATGGACCGCCATACAACTCTGTCTTGGCACACACTCCTTGCTTCATTCACATTCATTTATCTTCTCATACATACTCTTCTGTTATTCTGACTCTTCACATGGCCTTCCACGGTTTTCCTTGGGCGTCCCCGTCTTCTTATTCCATTCATTTTCGCATCATATATTATTTTCACACTTCCTTCTTCGTTCGTTTGCTCTACATGCCCTAACCATCTAAGCGTCCCTTTCTTCATCCTAGTTATTACGCTTATATCAGCCTGACATTCTTTCCAAATATCCACATTTTTACCACGGTAATACATGGTTTTACCGCACATTCGCCTCAGGTATCTCATTTCAGTAAAAAAAATCTTTTACGCGCTGCAGTATATGATATTTCTGCTACCATGTTATTTTGATACGATTTTGTCAGCTCGTATGATTTAGAAAGACAACTTGACAGTTGATTTGACAGTGAAAAATTCGTTTTAGAACAGTTAACAATTAATCAACCGATTTTTGTAATGAAAATTTTAAAAAAAATTGTTTCCAAAACTATCAATCCCCCAAGCAGTGACACCGACTTGCCACAAAGATATCCACATTTTGCGAATCCGAACAATTTTCTCTCTATTTGAATAAAGGAACGTCGATTGCCTAACAAAAGCATAATATTCGACCAGCAATAGTTAAAAGATCTCCTGAGATTTGTTGTTTAGAAAATATTCCGAGTAACGATCTATTAATAATAATAATTGGATGATTTGAATAGCGCTGTTTTTGTAAAAAATCACCTCAAGGATGGTGTACAGATTTTATTTTTTAGTTGAAATTAATATTTATTTAGAGAAAATATACAGGAACATACTAACCTGGCAGGTCCCCTCAGATAGATCTATAAACTCAAAACTATAATAATGATTTTAATTTGAAAATAATACATTTATTTTTTAAATGAAATTATCTTTAATTTTAACACCACTTTATTGGACACATACACCAAGCGGTTTCGGATACACCTGAACCTTCTTTTGAAAATTTGAATATCTAAAGGTGATTCGTTGAAAAACAGAATATTATGCTGAGATTCTTCTAATGAATTTAAGGATTTGAGAGTCTGAAAAGGTAAGTTTTCAGTTTGGACCGAAATTTTGTTGGGCTCGTTATTACAGAAATATAATGCTATAAACATGTGGAAAAATACATATACTACTAATATTAGCTAAGCAAAAAGTCTTAAAATATTTTAGGGGTGAAAATTAAAACTAACAAACTCCACCAATGTAAAATTGTGGAAAACTGAAAAAAAACTGCTTTCTTATCACTGTCAACAATTTATTGTTTTTTCTTTGTGTTGTGTTGTATTTGATAGATTGTAAACCTTAAAATATTATGAATGTGAAACACTTCAGTATTTAATGTTTTACTACATAAAACTACCAAGCTTTGGAGTTTTGTTATTCAATGGGAAGAATTTAGTAAGTTATGGAATGAATACTTAAATGAAAAAATGAATAATAAAAACAAAAGTAAGGACTAACTAAATAATGCAGATGGAAAGTACTTTATTAATACATTAGAGAGGGTTCGATGCTCTGTGGGGAACCCGCTTGCACCTAAAGTTTAAGTTCTTTGTTTGTGCGAAAGCACTAAAGTCATGAAACAAACATATTTATACTATTCTTTTTGTTTGGCAGTAGATCGAGGATTGAACAACGCGAATCATAGCATGAAAATGTACTATTATACTGGTGAGTTTAGATACTAACGGGTTCGCCTAGCTGCATAAATTAGAACAATTCTGTTATTCTTTAATGGATATGATTACATCTGAAAAGATGACATTGTGAGTTTTGATATTAAGCGTCATTTTAAAATCGATCATACGGTGCGTTTGGTGAGTTTTTGCAAAGTTTTCGATCCATCAGTAGGAAAGTTATGTGATAAAGTACAGAAAAAAGCAATTCTTTGTAGTGATGGAGTTTGTGAGTTTTGATTCTTCACCCCTAATCTAACCTAATACTCTCGTTTAAAAACAAAATAATACCAGTGTCTATAAGTAATGAACTTTAACTTATTGAACTAAGACACTCCTGCAAACAGTTCAAAATTATTGGCAATTATAATGATGTATTTTTAATGGAATTATTATTCTGACGGTTTAAATCAAAGCTAAATCGTACAATCCTCTAATATTTGTAAATGGCAGGAAGATGGCACATTGAATAAGGCAAAGACATGGATATGATTGACTGAAAGAGCGATATTTAAACGAAGGTTTAGCCAGACCCTTATCATAGGATTACAGGCTAGATACGGTAGTTACAGGAAGATTAGTTATGATTTTTTTTTCATATAACCTTAAATTAGAAAATATAGTTCTTTGAATAAAAAACAAGTAGTTACATAAACTAATTGGCAATTTTTCAAAAACATTTTGATGCAAAATTCGGTATTTTTTTCAATGCGAAACGTAATTGGTTAAAGTTATTTTCTCTATGGGATCGTCAATTTAGGGTGTCTCCAAGATGTGAGGCTAAAGAAAGTGGCTTAAGAAAAAAATAAAAAAGAATGTAAAGGATAAGGTTGGTCTTTAAAAACGTGAAAATTCAGATCTGGTGACTAAATATAACAAAAATCATTTAAACGAATTATCTTACTTCGAATAGTGGTTTCTTGTCAGCGTGACACTGAAAGCATCTTGCACTTACTAACTAACGAACACGCCGTTTCACCGCAGGGGCAGGCAAAGAGGACGAACCGCCATACAACTCTGTCTTGGCACACGCTCCTAGCTTCATTCAAATTCATACACCTCCTCATACAAACTCTTCTGTTATTCTGACTCTTCACATAGCCCAACTCGAGTATTTGATTTACTTCATCATTCCTTCCTAAATCATGTCTTCCTAAGGCGTCCCCGACTTCTTCTTCCATTCACTTTCGTGTCATATATTTTTTCACTATTTATAGATTTAATATGGTCATATATTTTTATATGAATATCGCACAAAACTCCCATCTGTCTGCAGCCAGGGAGATTGAAAATATGTTGTGAGGTTGAAGGAAGTAAGGAGGGAATAAGAGATATGGAAGAGGAAGGTTGAAAAGTACCTGGCTATTCAGATGTGGTCACCATGATGATTATTGCATTTTCGGCATTCACCTTTCTGTCGATATACAACAGCGAGAAGCACTGACCAAATCAAGTCATTCATTGAATGAATGCATTATAAACGGCTACTAATAAATAAACAAGTTAGCGACTTCACTTCTCGTTTCGTCAGGAGCGTACGACCTTTCCCACGTCATCGTAATTTATCTCCGATGGCCCACAATCCACAATGTACGAACGGGAATCGTGTTCAAGCTTCCCAACAATTTCCGCTTCGAGGCTTCCGGATAATTCCCGACACCATCCCATACACCTACATATTTGGGAACGGCTAACTTATGGTTCGCGAGCTTCCCGGTTAAACTAACATGATGCTATGCTTATTTGTAATACATCGTCGCTGGAAAGGCAAAAGGGCTTAAGCGTGTCTCTTTGTCGTTTGGTAAAAAAAATGTTAAACATGTAGTTTTGATCAATTTTTTTTCTGCATCGGATGCTCTGACTTAGGTTCGATTCCGAAGACTTTTGTGGCCTATCAGCCATTTAAAATAAAAGGATTGACTCAAGCGACACACAAAACTTCTTTTCAGTTTTTGTCGCTTCAGGTAACTCAGTGAGAATATTGAGTTTCCTCAGTATTTTTTTAAATCAAAATACAGCCACCTCCTAAAGACTGAATTTTATTGTAAAATTTAATAAACTTAAAGTGCTCGGATGTAAATTTACCAAAGTGGCGCTTCAGCCTTTTTGCCTTACCAGCGTCGAATTATGTTAAAGCTGAAAGCTTTAATTGAGATAAGCTTAAATATGTCTCAGTTAATAACGAAATAAATTAAATAACACCTAAGAATAATTAACAATACATAATAAGTAACAATTAAGTCATGTTATCCATCTGTTGTTGCCCCCTCCTGGCTATCATCGAGACAATAAAAAACAGCGGACCTTCCCTCGCACTAATCACATTGGTTTTGAAGCCATGCGGTTCGGCGTATTTCTCTTTTATACTTTTTTATTGTAAATACCGCGGAAGAGTCCCAACTGCCTGCGAACTGTGGGACTATAGCATGTAGTGAGGCTGAAAGAGGAGAAGGAGATGAGTAAGTGGAAGGTTTAGAAGTACCTGGATATTCCGATATGGTCACTATTTATAGCTAAAGCTACTTCAAGTAACATTTCGATTCTGAATAGTAGTCTTTCACCAAGGCGATACTGATGTATGAATGTTCTTGAAGCAAGAAATGTATACCAAGAAGAATTGTACAGCAGTTCATTCTCTATGCTTACCCATGCGGTGAAGTGGTGTGATGTTTAGGCAGTTAGTTAGTGAATATGTAATATATACTAATTAGACTAAAATAATGAAGGGTTTTTTTAAATTATTTCTATTTTGAAACTGTTAAATCGTGGTAGAACTCCATTTTAATTCCATTTTAACAAGACCAAATTTCTAACTTAATTCCAGTATTTTTTATTTAAGACCTGATCGGTTTCACTTAATGACAGGCATCTTAAAATTAGTTTTAAATAAAAAATAGTGGAATAAATTTAAAAAATGGCGTTTTTAAAATATTGATTTGTTCTCTTCTAATTTATTTGAAGGTTTTCATTTCCTGAAAACTTTGATTTCCAGGAAAATTCGTATGGGAAACCAGAATCCATCCAAACCTACAGCGGAAACTCTCGCCCAACATTTGTTTCACACGGCCACCCCTAGGGACCGCCGATAATATAATTACTAAGGGGAAAGAAACCCAAACGAAAGCTTAAACGAATAAGGATTAAAATAAAATTCTAAGAATTAGCTCGTTGATCGACAAGCCGGAAGATTCGGCTGTTATGGAAGTATTTATTTTGTTAGAACATCTCTTTGGCCGGATTTTCGAAATATTTTGGGAAATCGTTTTAAATTAAAAGAAATTCAAACAAAAACGAAAAGTAATTTGATAATTATTATTCATTGAGTCGTTTTCGTGGAAAATATCTTCAAGGACGCATTACAGAAAACTCAATAAAATATCCAAACTTTAACAGGAATTTAACTTTAGTGGAAAGCTTACATAAAAATAAATTGATAGAAAAATGTTTATTACTACTTCATCGTATTTGTCAAAACATCTTAAGGATAAAATAAGAAAAGTATTTGTAAAAAACTTGTTATCTAACTATTATTTTATTACGAGATTATAGTGACGGAAAACTTGAATGTCGGGGACGTCTAAGAAAGATATGACACGATCAACTGAATTAAATACTTGAGTAGGGCCATATTAAGAATAAGAATAACAGAATATAACGTATGAGACGATGTGTGAATGAGAATGAAGCAAGGAGTCTGGGCCAAGACAGATTTGTGTGGCGGTACATCCCTTCTTACTACCCCTACGGGGAAACGGCGTGATGATGACATGTATTTTGATCATTTTAATCGCATCAGGGGCGTTTGATAACATTTTTTTTTAAAATATTAAGTCTGCAGAAAGCTTATTCATATCATTTGACACAAAATATTTTACTTTTATCATTTTTAGAGCAACGTCTTTGTGAAAACTTACCTCTAGAATTAAATAAAAGAGGTAAGTGTAGGATAAGAAAAATTAATGCTTTGATATAAATTTTACGTTTAATCTAATCATATTTTTTACAGCGTTGTTTTTTTGAAGAAAAAGGCGGTTTCGTTTTAAATCAAATACAAAATAGCCTTATATTATAATATTCGTCTCAAGTGCGATATTTTTTGTAAAATATAACTCATGGGTTTTCAGTATAAAATATTAATACGTTAATAGCTACATCACGTAATTTTTTTTATTTCTTAACGTAAAAATTGAAAAATAAGAAACAAACAACATGTCTAATTGAACATACGAAAGCTCCTCTTAAAATAGTTACATTTTAAACAGAATAAGCTGCATAAATTTCGTAATGAGACTAAGCTTACTGTTTGAAAGCTTTTTCTACTTATTCAGATTTATCCTTTATAATTAACTTTCCTCTGAAAAAGCTATTTCGAATACGACAAAGGGAAACATTATATAAGGTCTTGCTGATTTGAGCTTTCTTTCTGGTATACACACATTTAATTCATATAAAATAATATTAAGTACATTTGCGGCGCGTTTCAGTGAGGCAGATATTCTAAGTTTCGCTCTGGTGAAAGACCACAATTCAGAATTGAAACGTTGTTTCAAATGTCTTTAACCGTATTAGGTGACCAGATCTGAATAGCCGGGTACTTAACAATCTTTTTCTTTCTCATTTACTTCCCCACTACCTTCACTCTTACAATTTACCTTAGTTGGGGATGCCATAATCCCACTGGCTCTAGCAAGGTTGAGAACAGTTGGGACTCTGGTGCGGTATTTACTATACAAAATATATGCGTCGTTAAGCCTCAGCGCCAAAAATGGCTCTAAACGTCACTTTGTAACATTCTTATACAAGCAATATTTATCTATAAATTTAAAATAGTTAGTTAAGAAAATGTCTGAGGTTTTTGGTGGGTATAATTTTTTAACCGTAATGATTTAAATTCTATTAAAAACATACTCAAATTTCAATAAAAGGCGCAGTTTGAAAATCAGCGAAGGCGTTTTTGACTGTCTTACCTCTAAAATTCTAGTCTGCATTTCATAAATAATTGAAAAGATTATTGTTTAAGAATTGTATTAACTGGAAACCTTAGACGTTTTTCTAACAAACCCTTATAGAAGTTAACAGATAAGTAATTTGTAGTTTTGCTTGCACTAAAAAACTAAAAAGTGTGTATTTTTCCTTATTGGGAAAGACAGAAATAACAATGGGTCCACCAGCGGTACGACTATTTTACGTCCACTTCGCCATAAGCGGATTTGATGGTATTATCTATTAAAATAAAGATTACCTCAAAATCTGCATTGTTCCTGATAAATTTAAATCTTCAAGCCTCCCGCAATATTAATAATCAGGTAGCATTATGTGAGGGTGGAGGTTCTCCGTGGCTTTGAGCCGTTAAGTTCTAGGATCACAGAAGAACAGGAAATCGATCGATTGGTTAAACCAACGTGAAAGCCCAACGACCACTATCTAGTCGTTACGGTCGGAGTGCTTATAAGTCTGGCTTTATGAGATTAGGCTTGCTTTTTATAACCGCATTTTCGTTTCGGATTAGTTTTTTGATTGAAAAGATAAAACCTCATTTTCTGTGTGAAAATAGAGAGCTTTTCAAAATTTATTTATAAACCAACGGACTATTACAAAAATATACATAACACTAAATGGGAAAAAGAGCAACAGAAAATGAACAGCACATACATAACATTAAATGAAGCAATGACAAAATAAACATACGAAAGAACATTCAAATCAAAGTCAAGGTCAAGACTGGTACCGAAATTTGAAGACCATGGCTTAGGTTAACAAGTCGCGACATTTTGGACAGTGGAAAACGATACCCATAATTAGTAGAAAAATGATTGAGGAACATACATTCATTGTTTATGAGTCTACGGCAAGGAATCTTAAACTGGATGAGTTGTAACAAAGAAGATGAGTCAATAATACAAAATTGACCAAAGCGTTTCTAATTAACAAAAAACGCAATGACATTAAAAAAATCAATCATAACACAATCAAGTATGGCATTTGATTTGATTTTCCAAACCTTTTATTTTGCACCCTGCGTGGATAAATACAATTTTAACGATGGAACGGAGATGAAATGGAGATGGAAATGACATTGTGAACTGAATTTGCACTTGTGAATTACGTTTACCTATGCATTTTGCAGCAGAGCGTTCTGTAGACATTACAAATCAATATTATCCATCGTTTTTTGCTATGCTAGATAAAAAAGGCTTTTTAAGCAGGGACACATGAAGTTGTAATAAGATCCGTCGTGGATCAGTCGATTCCTCAACTTGAAACCTAAAGGATACGAGCTTTAAGGCAAAGCTTTTGAATTAATTTTTTATTTTTTCTTCTTAATTAACATTATTAACTCGAAAGTATTTGAGAAACTCATATTTAAATCATAATAAGCGTAAGATTTTTCTTGCGCAATGATGGAGGACTTAGCTAGCAGAGGAATTGAATCTACGACGTCCGGATGAGAATCCAACGCGTTTGTCAACTCCGGCTACTAACTGGTCGAAACATATATATTTTTCACATCTATGTGTAATAAAATCAAAAGTTTCGCAATACAGTTGCACCTTGTTTTTGATTCTCGCTGCGTTGTCTTGGCAAGATACCAACATTAGAATTGAAACGTTGCTTGAAATGGCTAAAACTTTGTTTGGTTATCAGATTTAAACAACCAAATACTTTCCAATCTTCCTCTTCCGTTTCTACTTCTACTTATTAACTTTCTTTAATCTCACAACCTTTCAAATATGGGGATGCCTACTGCCTACGCTAGTAGGGTATCTGCAGCCTTAGTTCTAGGAGGAATATAGCATTACTACTTTTAGTTCATAAAATCTTGAACGGTGTATTATTAATACCTGACATCCTGGCTAAAATTGGACTCAATCCCAGATAATTTCCCGCGAGGCCGCCAACACAGGCTTTTTTTTCTTCCCAGGTGCAGAACTCACTTTCCAATAATGATACCCCTGGCAACACATAAGATAGGTAAATTAACTGCCTCGTAAGAAATGTGAATATTTTTCACATGACTTATTACAAGTTTAAGCACCTATTAAGTTCTTACTATGTATTGAATACTTCTTAAACCCTTTTTTCTGTTTTTTATTTTTTTTTTTTCTTCTTTGTATAATTATGATTACAATTTTTTGTGTTTTTTTGCAATGCTTTGGTGTAAAACCTTTTTTGAAAAAATATATAAACAAGTACCTAGCGGAAAGTACTTGAAACTCTTGTGAATTTTATAATTAATTTACTCGTAGATACCTTACGATTTTAATAAGCAATAAAATTACAATATTATGGGCAAGAATCGACAATATTTATTGTTTATCTTCAATATTTACATTTATCAAGTAAGACATTATTTATCGTTGTTAGAGATACAAATTTATTCCTTAAAAATAATGAAAATTAAAATAAAACAAAATAATCTAACACAAGGGTCTATTTCAAAATAAATTCCAATAACGAAAACTAATTATGTACCTACTTCATTTTTTGTAACAAAAATACATCGTCTGATTTTCTTTCATCTCATTAATTTAATTAACTTCATTTCGTATTATTATTTTTTTGAACAACATGAAATTAAAAGTTTTTGTATTGATTAGACAATGTTGAACCTTTTTAGCGAAATAAATTACAATTCTCTTTTTCAAATGAATGAAAGTAATTAAAAAAATTGACTAATCATTTATTGTGTATTCGTTTTTTTACCACCCATCTCGAATTGATTGGATTTCCAATTGCCAGAACAATTCAAACATTTGTTTGTATTGCTCATAGCAGGTGAGTCGTTATTTGTTTTCGTGGATGTATCCAATCAACATATTATTATAGTCAGACTTGAAAGACCTTTTTGTATTTTATGAACATGGAGGTGAAGGTTAAATAAATAGTTTCGTTAATTTATTTTTCTTATCTAAGCAAGTGCCTACGTAAAGTGACTGCATTGTTTACGATTGGCTCCCAAAGTTTTGTCATTTTTTTAATCTCTTGCCCATATTGAATACAAGAGTCCAACTGCTCCCAACCGTCTAGAGCGAGTAAGACTACGGCATCCCAAATTGAGGTATGTTGTGAGGCTGGATGGGGATGGGAAGGAGATAGGAAAGAGGAAGGTTTAAAGTACCTAGCTATTCAGATCTAGTCACCAAACATGGCAAAAGCCATTACAAGCAACGTTTCAGTTTGAATGGTGGTCTTTATCCAGGGCGATATTTGGAGTATCTACCACTCTAATATAATATGGATTTTATTCTTTGATCCATTTTTTTCAAAAGTAAAAAATCGAAGAACACACAAAAACGTGGCTAACCTCTCCAGTTGTCAAAAACAAACCACTAATCTAAAATGGTTGATAATGCTAACATTTGATAAACATACGTGTACCAACATAACAAAAAAAAAAACAATAATCGAATGTACACAGCCCGCAAAAATTCAAAATTCACCTTTTCTTTTGAACAGGCTATGTATGTGTAACAGCACAGTTTGTATATTTTGTTTAGTTTCGGTTATCGGTCATAAAAATTGAAATAAAATATGGTCTTATACAAAGTTATTATTTCATTTTCATTAAAAATGACAAGTTTGTTCAATGGTTCCTATTTCGGTCGCCTGCATAGAGTGTGTTTGAATAATCTAACTTTGTTTCGAATAATTTACTCGGGTTTGGACACGGTCGATTTGACAGTTTAGTGTAATTTGTTTATTTATCATCTATAATGTTCGTTTCACTATTGATTCCTTGAGGCAATTTCACATTAAACACGAAGTGCAGTAATCTAGTGAAACATTAATTCTAGTACGATATATTGACTTTTGATTGCAGTATGAATGCAGAAGGCGTATATTTATTATACGTTGTTTTTATTTGATTTATTCATTTGATATTTTAACACATTTTTTTCTCGGTAAATGTACTAAATATACAAAAAAAAACAATCGAGATTTTAAATAGTTATAATTTGCCTTAATTTCTTTGTATTTCATTTTCTCCTTGTTATATAAGGTTAGGTAATTTAGTGTGAAGCGCACTTAATAATGAATCATCACATGACAGCACTTTATAAATTCATTATTATTATTTAAATACCCAACTTACTATTAATCAAATATTCCCCTCCGGTGGCGGGTCATCTATTTTTGAGTTTCATAAGAAAACGAACAACGATAAAACAACAGATTCAGAGCGTTTTGAATATCATCATAAGTTGAATCAGCAACCCAAAGTTTTATAATATTTCTGCGTGTTGGGAGGCAATGAGGAGTTGAGGAGAGAAAGGAGATGGGGAAGAGGAAGGTTGGAGAGTACCTGGCTATTTAGATCTGGTCACCAAACACGGCTAAAGCCATTTCAAGCAACGTTTCAATTCTGAATGGTGGTCTTTCATCAGGGCGATACTCAGAGAATCTCCTAGTCTGAAACCACTGCCGCATATACTCATATCCATTATATGTTATTTTATACGAATTTAATGCGTTATGACACATATTTATAAATTAAAAGTTATTTGCTACGCCGGGTTTGAACGCGCGACCTCTAGATTCGTAGTCGAGCGTATTACCTCTCGACCACGGAAGCCGCCAAACAATGTACTGAACAGATAATCTCTAAAAAGTATGATTGATCTATAGCGATAAAACTGAGGTCGCCATAAGACTTTTCCACTCATTGGCCCCAGACAGGCTTGAAATAATTTGTACCGTTTTTGAAAAATTTAACCATTTTTGATGTAAATGAAGAAACTACTTTTGTGTTAACCTTGTTCTTTTAATAGTAAATTTGAAAGACAACTTATAAATTTGATCAGAGTAAAGAGTTTATTTTCTTTTATATTCATTTTTTTATGATTCAATTGAATTAAATTTAATATTATTATTTATTTCTGCTAGTTTTATTTTTATTGACAGCTGTTTCGGCGTTTTAGGTCATTATCAATTTTTAAACGCCGAAACAGCTGTTAACTGAATTATATTAAAAAATGGTTTTCTACAAATTGAACACAAAATATATTAATTTAAAAAAAAAAAATGGCTAAAACCATTTTAACCAAAGTTTCGATTTTGAATGACGGTCTTTCACCAGGACGAAATACGATTTTAAAGATTATTTCTTATACGAATTCAAGGTTGTCTTGTCTTTAACAGTGGTCTTGTATTGCTTTCTCAAAGGCAACGTTTGTTCATTAAATAGAGTACAAACCCAATATCAACCCCTGAACCTTCGTTCACAGCTCAGAATAATGCTGGTATATATTTTTTTCCAAGAATTAAATGAAGTTTATCGTCAACCTTCCAGGAAATGAGGAAGGCACTTTAGACAAACAATGAAAGACGACAATACGCGTGTGTTATTTGATCTTCCGAATACAGTAACCTCCTTGTAAGATAACTGATCAAATTCTTGGAGCGATGTTTAATTCAGATCAAGTTAAATAGTTGTGGAAAAAAGTTCTTAACAAAAAAAGCTCTTAACAAATTCTTACCTCTCATCGTTTAATAATAATAACAATGAGATTACACAGCGTAGTTTTGTTTTAGTTTTATTTATTTTATATTAGTTACTTTGTACATTCGAGTTTACAGTTAGCTAAATATTTCATGTTCATTTTGAATTTATAATATTTTAACTTACATACTACTTATTATTTTGATTTATATGCATTTTAAATGGTTTTCACAGGCTATTTTGAATTTATTGACTGGCATAATATTGATGGTTTCCGGCAGCGCATTATAAGATTTCATCCCTTTATATAAGCTAATAAGCTATTTTGTGTGTTGGCTTTATTCTTTTCGTGTGGTCTAATTTCTTTGCATGCCCTTGTATTCTAGATAATTTTGTCAGAAAAAATATTTTGGTAACAAGTAGTTTTTCATTTCATGTACAAACATCCATGTGTTTAATGTAAGCATCTGTTTTACTGTTAGCTAATTTAGTTTCTCTGACATTTTAGTTAATTTTGAGTCTCTTTTTGTGATAACATAACCTAACCTAGTTTAACAACGAATAACTAATATGTGTTTTCGTAGAGAGCAATCACTTTTGTTGTTTAAGCATCATCGGGGCAAACAATTAAAGTAAACAAAAAATACAAAGTGTGCGGGTATATATACTCGTACATACGTAGGAAGAACACAATATAAAATAAATATTAAATTAAACAATACACTTTGTAAAACACCACTTTATTTAAGTTAAACGCCGACCAGGTTTCACTTATTTCAAGCTTCGTAGGGGCTTTTACATCAACTAAATAACATTACAGACAGACAGATTTATGTAGGACAGATAAATGAGAGAGATACAAGATACAGAATAGGGAGACAAAATTACATACAGGCAGATAAATATGTGACAGTGATGAATGACAGAAAGAGATACAATATATAGTAGAGGGAGACAGAGAGATATAAATATTATAGAGGTAGAAAACTAATTATAGGTGAAGAGAGGGTAAAGGGAAGTGTATTCTTTAATTTAATATATGTTTTGTCACACCCCTAAGTTTTTGCTTCCTTCGAAATTAAAAAAAAATAATTCACAAATATATAAATATATAATATAAAATAAGAGAACAGTGATGGAACAATAGAATGACATTTAAATAATAACAAAATAACAGAGAAAAAAATCAATCTCATATTATATGTCTCTTTCTCTCTTTTCCTCAGTTATGAAAATTTGTGATATTACTTAAAAATATAGTCAATATTGTCTTTTTTACCTCCTCAATGCCAAATACCTCCTCTAGATTCATTTTATGTTCACCCCCAAAACCACCCCCTAATTATCATTTTTTTAAGTCATAAAACAATTTCTATTTCACTCCCCTCTGAGTTCCATGCAGATTTTTTTCAGATCAAAAGGAAAATGTGTGCATTTAAGGGAATAACATTTTTATAAAGAAAAGAAATAAATCAAAATGAACAACATAAAGAAAAATATTACGTTTTATGAAGGGGTTAGAATAATAAACATGCTCTTGTTTGATTGGTGGTTCAGTAATATCTGGTTATGGGTTGGTTTAGACGCGCCAACTAACCGTACGAATCCATTCGCATGATAAACCCTTCATACTTCGCCTTACATCCATCCCGAGTATGGGGGAATGTCGGTTTCTCTAGAAAAAGATAAAAATAATGAAGTTTAAAAGTCTGGAAACGGTTGACAATACGACAATCTACGTACTTCTCCGATTCGATGGAAATTTATAAATATTTAATTTATAAAACTGATGTTTTTACAATTTAAAGAAATCTGAAAATTAAACTTAAATTGTAGAATGAAAATAATTAAGTGATATATTTAGGTACGCAAGGAAAAACAGAATGAGTCAATAAACGTAGATGTTCAGGAAAGCCAAAAAAAAATTTAAGAATATTGTTTTTTGTATGTAATCATGTAATATGTAACATGTCCTTTTTCAAAAAATAAAAGCACATTATTTTATTTTCTCATCCCATTTTTCCTTGTTAGATATGTATCTTAGGAACAATTCTTAACTTGTTTTTTTTATACTCATTTATTTCTCACTCTCGCACACAAATATTTACTTATTTCATTTAGCACTGGTGAGGTATGAAATTACAAAGTTTGTAGGTATTCTTTATTACTTAAGAACGATAACATTGTTTGGTTTAAACAATTTTTTTTTTCCTTACTAATCTGACAAGTTGCTATTAGGGTAAAAAAACAGCATGATTTAGTGATATAGAATCAAAAAGCCAACACAAAACATTTTATTTTTGATTATTAATACAAAGATTTTTTATTCAGCTTCTAAACGACAGTATAAACGACTTTTTAAATGACCGGTCTCTTTTGTTCAAAAACTGAATCGGGCCAAGAATTGACGTTTAAAGGAGACCATAAAAATGTAAAAAAAAAAATGGCGCTAATCGTTGAAATGTGTTGCTGTCGAATGTAACCAACGTTTTAATCACACCGACCTTAGTGCGTTTCTACAGAAAAGTAAAAAATAAAATGAAAAATAAACTGGGTTAGGAATATAATTTCTATCAATTTTTACATTATTTAGTTTGAAAATATGAAACTTATCAGATCAATTTGAATATAATGACCATTGCAACTACATTAGACAGGAAAATTACAAAATTGATGGTGTTAATATTACAAAAAATAAATACAAATGATTGACTGAAGGGCCTCATTGTATATCATTCCCCACGCAAGCGTTGCAACCCTATAGAAACTACTTCCGACATTAAAAAAAAACAACCAAAAACCTTTTTGTGACTTTACGGTTACCAGACTTGCGCACATTATTGTAAATCCAAGGCATTACCATATTTATTTCCCATAAATAAACTCCACCCAAACATTTTTATGACATCCCTTGGCGGAACCGCCTTGGTCTCGGCATCCATCACTCGCTAATGCGAAACCAATATTTGCAGTCTTCCATAACACTGAAGAACTAATCTGATAGAAGTGTGTCCGTGTGCCTTAAAGTAAGATAATTTTTTACTCACTTGAAATTGATTAAAAAAAAAATTATACTGAAATTCCTTCTTTGACAGATTAACATTTTTTACATCCTGTCTGAGGCCTAGGAGTCTAAATATATTGTGTCAGCCTGCGAAATCAGTTTAATTTTAAATTGGTATAAAAACACTTCTTGATGTTTTCCATTCGGTGTCCCAGAAAGAGAAAAAAAATCTGTGAAATTTCCATACGTGCTTAGGCACCTGTCCACCGTTAAATTTCATCTCCATATGGAAATGTATGGGACGGTTTGGATCACAAACAGGAACGATTTGGTCCACAATGCATAAAGCAAAAGATTTTTTCAGTTAGGAATAATACGACAGTTCGATCAATTTCGTAGCATTTTTGGTTTAAAATAACTGAATGTTTGTTTTTATGTGCTTCAAATTATTGTATTTGCAATGGCAAATATTCTAAAGAGTGCTCACTTATTTTATAATTATTTATTTATTTAAGGATAAAATACAGATATAGGCAGTAATCCGTAAAAAAAACAAATAAAAGTAGATAATAAAACTAATTGAAAGGGGGAAAAGAATTAAAGATTGGGTTACGAAGAAAAATGAAAAAACGTGCACAGTGTCTAAAAGAAGTAGCAGCAGATAAATGACCCTTATAAATATTTATAAAAGAATTTAAATATAAAAAAAAATAATTAAAAAAATGGTTTCACACAGAGGCATGATAAAAAAGCAATGTGGGTTTTAATCTAAATATGAAAAGCAAAAAATTGCACATTTTGAATAAGTATGTATATTTCCCTTCGTTTGACTAACTTATGATAAATGCTCATAGTACCGCCATAGTGAAGGACCTCCATTCATAATCAAAACGTTGCTTGAAATGGCTTTAACCGTGTTTGGTGACCAGATCTGAATAGCTGGGTACTTCTCAAACTTCTTCTTCTCCATCTCTTTACCTTTCCCATTACCTTTAGCTTCATAACACACCCCGATTGGGGATGCTATAGTTCCACTGGCTTCACAGTTAGAAGCAGCTGGCCATAGATTTCGTAGATAGATTTCATAGATTTCGCTTCACTTTTCGCGGGTTCAAACCTAGGGTGCGCAAATACATTTTATTTAATTAATATCTGTTATAAATGTTTAATTCATATAAAATAACAATAAGTATATTTGCGGCACGCTCCAAGGAAGTAAACACTCCCCCTGGTGAAAGACCACCATTCAGAATCGAAACGTTCCTTCAAATGGCTTTGGCCGCATTTGGTGACCAGATCTAAATAGCCAGATACTTCCTAACCTTCCTGTTTTCCATCTCCTTCCCTACCCACTACCTTCAGCCTTACAACATACTACAATTGGGAATGCTATAGTCTCACTGGCTCTAGACGGTTGGCAGCAGTTGGCACTCTAGTGCGGTATTCACTATTAAAAAAAAATGAAACAATAACCTTGTATAAGATCACAGATTTAATTTATTTTTTTATGACCGACCGGTTTCGCTTAACCTAAGCAACACCAGGTTACGAAGTTGAACTAAACAATAAATATATAGCGTGTCGTTATATATAGTCATACATACGCAGGGAAAACACAGATGTAAAATTAAAAAAAAGAGAACAGTAAAAAAAACAAAGAATAACATTATAAATATAAAGAAAAAAACATTATTTATCACCCACATTTAATTTGATAAATGTCAAACTCGTACGAACCACTTTGATTCTAAGCAATGTTTTAAATCTGTTTTTTCGCTTGGGACTCTTCGAAATAAAAAAAAACCCGATTTAATTAATATTAATTTTAACAGAACTGTAATTGCGTACATTTAAAAAGCAATTTCGTCAGCACAAGCAGAAATATATTAATTTGAAATCAGCGAGGGTGGGTTTAAACGTGAACCCTTTCCCCCCGCTTGGGTTCGCCACCCTTCCATTTGGTTTCGGCCGAAAAAGGCACTTTGTTTTCCATGTTAATAATTCCGTAACGTGACTTAGCTCGACGGTTGTACGTTTTTTCGTTGTATTTTACCTTCGCGTCATAAAAGTACTCTCAACTCGTAATTAAATAAGAGTGTCAAAAATCCATCATACTTATTTGCGAGTGACACCTTTCTCGAGAAACGAAAATTATTATAAAGATAACATTTTATTTTACGATAACTCGTCGCAGTAAATGTAAAAGACGTTCAATGTTTGAAATGTCATGTGGTAACAGCTCCATTTACGTGGAGTAGTATTGAGAGAAACAATTTATGAATTATTTTTGTATTTAACATAATATGGCGAACGTTTCTATTTGATTATTTAAAAAAAAAAAAACAAAAACACTGAATACCACATAAGAATCCCAACTGCTCCTAACTGTCTAGAGCCAGTGAGACTATGGCATCCACAATTGGGGTATTTTATGAGGTTGAAGGTAGTGGGGAGGGGAATGAGATGGGGAAAAAGAAAGGTTGGAAGTACCCGGCTATTCAGATCTGGTCACCAAACACGACTAAACCCATTTCAAGCAACGTTTCGATTCTGAACGGTGGTTTTTCACCACGGCGATAATTAGTGTATCTTCCCATCTGAAACGTGCCGCAAATATACCATACATTGTTATATATGAAATAAATTTGTTATGACACATATTTATCAAATAAAAGTTGAAGGCTTGAACCCGCAACTTCTGGACTTGTAGTCAGGCGTCTTACCACTTGACCATGGAGGCCGACATTATTAATATTTTACAATTATAGTATTGTTTGTATTGGTGTATTTTATTAACTTCTAACAGTTAAGTCCTTGCAAAAAATACGAGAAAGGGATAACAAGTTTATACGTTCAAAGAAATATCAATTAAAAGGATTTTTGATTTACTTTCAGCAAAAGTTTTCCACCTAAGAAACATGCAGAATGCAAGTTATGCATCTATGTTTGGGTAATAATACCATCACACAAACAGTTACGAGATATTCAATGTTGAATATATTTCAAATTTTTAATTGTGACCCACGAAATTCTTATAATCTCATCACGATATGCTGCTTAAATGGCTGGGTTTGGTGATCTGAATAGCCAGACATTTACCCACCTTTCCTCTTTTCTCATCTCCTTTACAATCTCAAACCTTTCACCCTCATAATATACCCCGATCAGGGATGCCATTCTTCCACTGGCTCAGACAGCTGGGAGTAATTAAGAGTCCCTTGTGCGATATTGTGTTTGATGATTTGAAAACTGTACCTCGTGTTCGGATTTCTCTTTAAAAATTATCTCATAAACTTTCGAATAAAAACAATGTTTTCTATGTTGGAGTTTACAGACTAAACTTACAATACTATAATATAATATGTATACCACAACGCTATAAAACGCGAAGTATAAACATATTTCTACAGGTTGTCATATTAAAATAATAGTTTAAAAATTACAGTTTGATTTATCGCGGTCTTTTGAAAAATTGATCAAAAAATAAATAACGTAGCCTCTGAAATAATTACATATATATTGATATAGTCACCTGAAGGGTGTACAAAAAAAAAAACATAAAAGTGAAATGTGTTTTTAGAATAAATGTGAAAAAAATGGTTCTCTGTATATGTTTCCGAACGCTTTTTGTAAATTACTAAAAATATAAAACACACTCGAATTCTCAAAGAACTGTGTTGTCCTTAAAACCGAAATATACTTTTCTTTGTCTAGTGTTTTTGGGCAACGAGAACCGTCATCGCCAGGCTTGGATTTTCGAGGATCACGTCCTGAAAAAAGTCTAACGGTTTTATTTAGCAACGGTTGGTTTTTACAAAAAAAACAAGGTTTTTATATAAATTCGAAATATCAAGGGTCATCACCCAAAAATACACACTTTTTGGTTTTTTAGTAGAAGCAAAAATACAAATTCTTTATCTGTCAATTCTATACGGATAGTTAGAAAAATGTCTGAGGTTTCCAGTGAATATGCAATTCTTAAACAGCAATCTTTTAAATTTTCTAGGTGATTAATTTCATCTTTTCTTTTTGTTATTCCTTTTTCCTTTTTTATTACTTTTTATTTTTGTGCAGAACCTCTTACTAACAATCCTTACAATATCTGTTAAATGCTACCTCCATGTAATAAGTTCGCTCTTATATTAATTAAATTGATTTAATTTCATCTTTTCTTTCTGTTCTTCTTTTTCCTTTTTCTTTATTTATCACTTTTTTATTTTAATTAACATTTACATTTGAAATTATACCATTTATGTACACTGCGTCGGTTTCGACACAAAAATCCCCTAGTTAGACAGACATGGACCAAACACATGTTTTATATTTCAGCAAGGTGAATGAATAAATAAAAAATAAAAAATAAATATTTTTAGGTAAAGCGATCAAAAATACCTTTGCTGGTTTGAAAACTGCTCTTTTTGCTGATATTTCAGTATGTTTTTCATGGAATTTAATGAATTACCGTTAAACAATTGAATTTACTAGAAACCACATTTTCCCCGTAAGAAAATTTGAAGATAAATAATTTGTAGTATTGTTTTTATTAGAATGCTCTAAAGTGAAGTTGAGCGTCATTTTTGGGTGTTAGCCCCTACATTATTAAAAAAACATAAAAAAAATGTTAGTAGGCTTTTTCTGTGGCCTTTGTCAGCTAATACCTTATAATAATATATATTTTATAATTGCTGAAACAACATCAACATATATATATATAAATTATATAGGTATATGAAACAGAAAAAGACAAATAATATAAAAAAGATTACGCTACAATCGAGACAAAAGATATTGTTTTAATAATTAATATTAAAAAAAATCATAAAAACTTAATAAGTTATGTCTAATTCAAATAATTATTTATGTTTTAACAGGAATCTTTTACCAACCTAATGATGTAAAAAAAACTTTGGGGACTCATGTAAAATAGATATTATGAAAAAAAAAGAAAATTTATTACGTTGAAATGTCGTACTTTTTTACAGTGAATTCATTCATTGAGAATTCATGTCCAACATAAAATAATTTGAATAAAACTGTGCCTTAAAAAATAAAAAATATTCACATACAATTCATTTCTTCCAATAATTCCGCCTGGTTTTTCCTTGTAACTTGGTTTTGAAATTTCAAAAAGCTTCCTGTGAAATGCTTTGTGCCCAAAACGCACTGAAAACACAATAAAACGAATACTATATTTTGGCCATTTTCACGTATAATTTTATTTATCAAGTACCCTTTTGTACTATAATTTATTTATTAATTTTAAGCGTGTGTGGGTACAAATAACAACTCATTTGATTTTATTAAGTCATGGTTACACATATGACACATACTTAAGCGGTTAATTGCTTTAAACATATATTTTTATTTCACCCTTATTTCTGAAATTTTATCATGCAACGTTTTCTGTTATGTTTATAGAATAAAAAAAATGAAGTTAGGTCCTTGGAGGACATGGAGAGGTACCTTTGCGAAATAGTGTAGTCAGGATTGTTGACTTTATACTGAATCGATAGAAGTAGACAAAGAAAATATGTTAAAGAAAGTTGGATAGCCGATTAGTTACCGCCCATATTTAATTCGGGCATTTTCAATAAACACATTTGAACACATTAAACAAAACAATATCAATACACCATCAAATGATTTATAAAATCAAAATATAACACAAACACTAATAACAGAAGGTATGCCTAAATTATGGAGGAAGATTTTGTTGATTTTATGTGTTAATATCATTAAAAATGTGAGAATTCTAAAGTTCGGGCAAAAATGTTTAAAACTGTTGAAATACCCCTAAAAAGTGATGTTTTATAATCTTTGTTTGATCGTTTTTGAACATTTACGCATATCACAGATCACCATTATGTTTGATTTATTTTTATAATCACTGCAAGTTTTTTAATCAACACAAATATAGAAAATAACCCCAAAATCCGTCGACGTAAGTTATGCGACTCGGTGATGTGAAGTAAGCGCGGACGGAGAAAATTCTTACTTACTTAGAAGTGTTGCAATGTTATGGGACGACTATTCTTGTCTTTTTCTACCTTATGGTATACGACGTAAGAACCTGGAGAAAGTGATTTATCGCAAATTTGTATAGGTTGGGTAAAAATATTAACTATACCTCCTTATATCGTTACTCCACGGTTGTGTCCAACATTGGTCATTTTCTAAGCGGATACTTTTTGTCCTTTGTTTTATAAACGTTTCTAATTAACTGTAAGGCTCTCTAAACTGAGAGTTCGATTAAAATACCATGCATATAATTGTATGGATATAGTTTTCATTGTATTATGGAAATTCTCAGGATGAGAAGGAGAATCGACTATAGCCTTGGTTAACCGTGACTTACTTGTCACATTTGTTCAACGATTTTCACAAACACATTTATGAAATGAATAATACAGCAAACATATTAATTGCATACATTATACCAGTTTGCTATGGAAGCTATCCTCGCCATGATTGATTCTTGTACCCACTGTATTCGCCTCATGATTGAAGAGTTATTTTCAATGAAAAAAAAAACTAACTAAAGAACACGCCGTTACTCCGCAGGGGTAGGCAGAAGATGAAGAATCGCCATAAAACTCTGACTTGGCATACACTCCTTGCTTCATTCACATTCATAAATCGTCTGATACACACTCTTCTGTTATTCTGACTCTTCACATAGCCTGATTAAAGTATTTGATTTACTTGATCGTACCATGTCTTTCTAGGGCGTTCCCGGCTACTTCTTTCATTCACTTTTGCGTCATATATTATTTTCACACTCCTTTCTTCGTTCATTCACACTACATGCCCAAACCATGTAAGTCATCTACCCCTTTCTTGATCCTATTGATTATGCTAAATCAGTCTAGCATTCTTTCAAAATAGCCACATTTTCAACACGGTCATTCACGGGGTTTTACTGCAGCATTCAGTCTACTTTCATCCTTTCTCTACCAGTTCTTTGCCCCACTGCCATACATCAGGGTTGGTATAAGCACTCCATTGTGGATTGCTAGCTGAATGAATAACGAGAATAAACCCCATTTTACTAAAAGGATAGATCAGCAAAATGCCACCGAACGCTGAATCGCCTAGACGAGTGGGCTCAAAATCCATCGGAATATATTTCTTTTTACCAAAAAATATCCAATTTCACATTATTGGG
This sequence comes from Drusus annulatus, assembly GCA_022651775.1. Lineage (NCBI taxonomy): Eukaryota > Metazoa > Arthropoda > Insecta > Trichoptera > Limnephilidae > Drusus > Drusus annulatus. The sequence goes on along the minus strand of JAGWCC010000984.1, from coordinate 30,900 downwards.
CATTCCAAACCGTCCAAATAAACCAAATTATTATTTACTCCCTTTCCGATTGAATTGGATTTTTTTGTCTTTTTCAAGCCACAGTGAAAAAGCATTGTATTAGTTTACTGTCATTGAGGGAGAATTTTTATTGTGAGATATGATTTTTAAAATTGGTATTTTTGTAAACCAATTTCAATGAGTGTAACTTGGCTATTTTATAGTCCTATTCTTAAATAAATGTTTTCGGTAAATTGCTCTGTTTTACCCGCACACCTCTTACCTATCACTTCGTCAATTTTTACTTCTCCATTCATTTTTGTACATCTTGTTATTTTAATATTTAACCTTTGTGTGACTGAAAGGGTACCCGGGTACACTTTTCGGTTTTCAACATAGATTGTTTTTATGTTCCAGTAAGTCTAACCGGCTGTAACTTCCTGACTTCACAATAGTGAAAATGAACAATTGAACATAACCTTTAGATTTGTTGAGGGTGGTATGTGAACGGAAAACGCAAAAGTAAAATTAACAACTTCTGATGACTGAAAGAGTACCTTTCATGTGTTTTATATGGAATTTGAAGCTTGACCGTATTTAATAATCTCTTATTTAAAAGATAAATATGATGTACTGTTGTGATTAAAGTACATCACCTGAATCCCTAATACTATTTTTAATCACACATTTAATTAAAAACCCCAAGGGTAGATGGTACTGAGTGAAATTCCTATCCACTTCCCCACGTATTGAACTGAGTCGAAATATATTACATCATAATAGTGATCCAGCGAACTTCAGCAAATGATATAATGTAAAAATAAATCAATATAAATTTAAAGGTGTTATTTTTGTAAGTCACATAAGGCTAAAAAAAATATACAGTGTAGTTAAGGATCTTAACCGTAAATCCATTTTTACAGTGAACCAAGCGCATTCCTCTTAATGAAAAATAATGTAATCTATGAATTTTGTTATCCTCAGATGTTCGTGTATAATCGATCACAGAGACATTTCGCGGTATGAGCGTAAAACACGGTGTTTAGATCTCAGCGCACAAATACACGACGGTAATAATTCGGAATCTCGTTTTTCAGACTTGCTTCTGTCTTTTTTTTGTTTTTTTTTCAAATATTTTTTTGTTACATTCATTTTATTTTTTAAATAAAATAAAAATTACAAAAATAAAACATGAATTAAAAATTAAAAATATATGTATATATTTATATGATAAAGCTTAAATAAAAGAAATAAGGAAAAACAAATAAAAAATGAAAAATGGTGAGATATACTCTATAGATAACACAAGCTTTAACAGAATTAACGCAACTAACCATCACGCCGTTTCTCCGCAGGGGTAAGCGGACGAGTTTCATTCACATTCATACATAGATACTGTTCGTGCCTCGACTTCTTCTTCCATTCACTCACGCATCATATTCTTTTTCACGGTATGAGCGTTCATTCGCTCTACATGCCCAAAACATCTTAGCAAATATTCACATTTTGTATTATTTTATTAATTTTAATTTGTAAATTTGTGTTGTTGGCAAATTGTATTCATCATTTTTTGTTTGTTTTAGATTGGCTTAACGCCAGAGTAAGCCTTGTCTCTCAGCTTCCTGAGAAGTAAAAGTTCGTTGTAAGATACACCATTCTCTTCAACCCATTGGCTATTATCTGTGCAGTAGTTACGATGACTTTGTTATCATCATCGTTTTGATTTAAAATTGGAGCAGAAACTTAGTTAGTAATTTCACTATCAGGCATTTGTTGAAATGATGGTAATATTTTAAATCCACTTAAAATAATTCAAAGATTGATAATTAAGGTTATCTTAAAAAAACATTAACTTTATCTACTAAAACCCTTTTCACAATATTCAATATACCCACAATAGATAACATATAAAAACAGCTAAATAACTTAATGTCTGCTAGATATCAGAATAACATTCAAATCCCAAAATTTTACAGTGAGCATTCTCAAAATACCTACATCTATCTAGAAATAACTAATTTTAATAATCCCTGTGAATTTAAAAACTATACATATTATTTATGAATTTCATTTTATGTTGAAATATTACATCAAACAACTTTGACAGTCTTTAATAATTGTTATTGTTGTCAATCAGGATTTTTTTTCTTATTCTTATTCTACAAACCTTGTGTTAGGATTATGCACTAACATTTATTACTTTAACTAATTTTACACAAATACTTACGTATTTTCTCTGCTGTATTGTTAAAACTAAATACTTATTTTATTATTTGAGCAAAATTCCCCCATAAAATACAAGAACCTTTGTTTTTTATGGTGTGTAACAGTTTATTTTTTTTTGTTTTGTAATACACAGTGCAAAAATTGGTATAATTATCTTGCCAGACATGCCAGATTTCAAAATTTTTTGAACTAATCTTCGTTTTGGTGGTGACTTGCTCTATGCGTTTCGAAGAAACACTGATTTGGGGACTTGTATTGGCATGTTGTAATAAAGGGGTGCCGTATTAGACAAGGGGCAGATTACCGCAGTAATATGAAAAATACTAATGTATTTTTTCAATGTTTTTTTCTTCAAAATATTACTTTGAAAAGATTCTACGGAGTTCGGTCTTCGATGGAAACTTCTCACCGATCCCCAATTCTTCCAACAAATTATTACAAAACCTTCGCGAGATAAATCCAGGCTGTAAATATGGCCATTATTATTGAATAAATGTATTCTTGTTGGTTTATCCATTAATCATTTCACCTGACGTGTGTTATCCGAACGGGGAAACTTCCCTTGATAACGGAAACTATCGACACGTGTTCGCTAATGATGCTCAAGCAGGGGCGAAGGAACAAAAGAAAATGTGTTAGAGTTGCAAAGTTTTTCATGATGTCAAGTTTTTAAGTAGATGTTATATCTCTAGATCATTATTTAAGAGAAAACACCACCCTTAAAATAAATCTGTGAAGAGTATTTTCCTTAAAAATGTGAGAAGACTAAGAAATAGATCATAATACCTTTGCATTTGTTTAATATTAATAACAATAATATTTGGATAATTTTTATATCGCCATTTTCGTGAAAAATCCCCTCGAGGCCGCTGTACAAATCTTAGGCATTTCAATATGTATTTTGACCACGTATACAGATTAATTGAAAATACGTGATCATGTGGTAAGACACTCGACCTCGAATACAGAGGTCGCGGATTTGAAACCGGCGTTCGCAAATAAATTTTAATGAATTAATATAGTATATTTGCGGCACGTTCCAGAGTGATTGGATACTCAAAGTATCGCCCTGGTGAAAGACCACCATTCAGAATCGAACCGTTGCTTGAAATGGCTTCAACCTTGTTTGTTGACCAGATTTGAACTGCCTGATACTTTCAAACCTTCCTCTTCCCATTTCCTTCTCTTCCTCATCACCTTCAACAAGTTGGGGATGCCATAGTTGGGAGCACTTGGGACTCTTGGGCGGTATTCACTCTAAAAAAATGATCTCACTATGATCAAGTATTAAGCATAACAGCAGGACCTTTATTTTATCATAAAGGACTATTTTTTTTGCAAAACATGTGGAATAACGACTTTGATCATGACACAGTCGATATGTCGCTATCTGAGCCGGCTAGTTTCGGTAGTTCTCTATCTCCCTGATGTATATTTATAATATAATATAATAATAAATAAATAAAGTTTTATTCCAGAAGGTATTCAGGAGTAGTTCAATGCAATATCTTCCATAATTGATTTGAATACATTGCAATAACAATATTAACAAATAAAAATTAATAGAAATTCATAAGAAAAAAAAAATAAAAACAAATATATTTTTTTTTTTTTTTCGAAGGAAGCAAAAACTTGGGGGTGTGACATTGTATATTAAATAAAACAATAAACTTTGTAAAACACCACTTTACAAATATAATAATTTTTTTTAAGTAATGAACATTACAAATATAATATTTTTTTTTAAGTAATGCAAATGAAAAAATATAAGCTAATAATGAAAACTAAGTTAAAATACGAGTATACTGTCTGCAGGAAGATAGAGTTCTTCTGAACCTAAGTTGACTTTTGTTTGTATTATAAAATGTGGTTTTAAACTAAATATTCTCATATTTAAATATTATTCCAAGCCACAAACGTTTTGCTTTATTTAAAAATGTAAAAACTTTTTGAAAATATAAATATTCTTCACAACTGTTTGTTTATCAGAAAATACAAAAATGTTTTTATTCAAGTGAAAATATTCGAAGTTCGATGATAATAAGGGGTGTTTATTACAAACGAGGTTATTATCGGTTTTATATTTAAGTAATTTATTTATTTGACTCAGTCTTTTAGGCTCAAATTCACAATTTTTGATTATCACGAATAATTAGTGATATGCAATTAGTGTTTTTTTCGTTATTTTTCCAGTTTTTTGGAAAAGCACCCCTCTAGGCACCACCCTCTTCTCACTGAGCTTCCATTTCGTAGAAAAACAAATCTGAAAGGAATGTTACTTTTTTCTCAAGAAAAAAATCAATTTCAATTCAAGACGCTATGTCAATGTAATATTTAATGTTTTAAATTTGTTTCTTATCTTTAAATTCACGAGGACCGTTTCATTGTTTGATAAATAAGGAGGAAATTTTGATTTTGTAAAAATACGCAATAATTAATATTAAGAACGTTGTGAATTGCCATAAAAAAGATTTTCAATGTTGTCATCATTTTCGTTGAGCAGGGAAAACCAATTTATAAAAAATATTTTTATTTTATTTATTTGTATACTAAAGGACTATTGTCCTATTACAATAAAAACTATAACACGAAGTAAGAAAAAAACATCATTGAAAGAACAGCACAAAAATAGTATTTTAATAGAGGAATGACAAAAAAATGAGGATCGTGTGAATTGAAAAGGACAATCAAGTCAAAGCCAAGGTCAAGTCAAAATTTTAGTATAGTTGTAAAGAACGACAGAAATCATCTAGACTGTTACCAAAAATTTCAAAACCATGGCTTGTGTTAACAAGTCTGACATTCTGGACAGTGGAGAATAATACCCATAATTAGTAGAGTGATGATTGAGGAACAGCAATTCATTGTTTCTTAGTCTACGGCAAAGAATTTTAAATATGCATTACTAAATTATCTTCTGTTTTCCAGTATTTCTTTATGTTTTCTGATATTTATTTATTTCATGCTTACACATATGTTTATTTATTATGTAACATTATGAGTTTTACAACTGCCTCCGGAGGCAGTAGAACTATGGCACATTTATTGTTCCACAAATGTTCTCCACAGACTCCAGTCCCTAGCCAGTTATATCTAATCTATCTAGTCTGCAAACCTTCCCACTGTGCTACAATATTCTTTCTCACAATCAGTCCCGCCTCTACCTAAATTTGTATGTTAGTCGCTACCCCAGGGACATTTACTGGGTTTTGATTTATCTACGTATTATTATTTATTTACATTATGTACAAAGATATTATTCCACGGCGAGTACCCAAAATGTATGCATCATAAAGATTTGCTCTTCGATACGCTTTATCAAAGTCTCCAGTCTAGAAGGAGTAGGGGTCTTGCAGTAACAGCGTAAAAAAATATTAAATAATTGGATTGACAATCCATACCTCCTGGAATGCTATAAGTTGTTTGTGCCAAAAAACTACTGCCAGGGGCGACATCACGATCTACTGTGCATTCCACATAGCAGAACAGACGTGTTAACTCAGCACAGCATGACACGGGGTATCGTACTACTAAATAACATGTCTCTTGATATCTTCAACGTAAAGCTTGAAGATTTCAAGAGACATGTTAAAAATATCTATTAATTTACTTTTATGTTACTTCTTTGTATTTTGTAAATGGACATACGAGTATACAGTCTGTAATACACAAAAAAAAAATATATACAGTAGTAAAGTCGCTTAGTTGGTCACTTCAGATAAATACAATTATTTTATTTATTTCTAGTTTGAAGAAAGTTACAGCTTTCCAATCAGAGGACATAATATTGGAAAAATTATAATTGCTTTTTATTGACATTATTTATTATTCGATTTTAGGGTATGAAAGCAAATTTTTTAAGTGGGTTTTCTGAATTTGTAGTACATTACAAGGGATTTGATTAAAATGTATATTTCTAAAGGTGATTCGTCGCATAGTAAGAAGTGGATTATGGTGAAAACCTTCTACTGATATTACTCATGGTTCATAATTCTTAAAACAATATCTTTGTGTGCAAGGAAGAACGGAATGAGTCAGTAAACGCAGATGTTAAGGAGAGTCAACACAAAATTTAGGAATTTCGTTTTTTGTATGTAATCATGTCATATGTCACGTATCCTTTTAAAAAATAGTTCATTATTTAATTTTCTGACTCATCTCATTTTTCCTTGCTTTTGAATATTTCTGCATACTTAACTCACAACTTGATTTTTGTGACTCATTCCGCTCTCCCTTGCGCACACAGATATATAAAAGTAAATATATGTATATTTGTTTTTTTTATGGGAAGGCAAACATTCCCTGGTTACGAATAACTTGAAAATATTTTAAAAACTCTTACTGCCATCATAACAAACGGAATATGTTGCTTGTGCAATGATGGAGGACTTAGGTAGCAGAGAAACGGAACCGATGACGCCCGGTGGGAATCCGACGCGTTTGTCCACTCAGCTACTACCTTGTAGAATATTATTTTCATATTTCACTTCAGTCAGTCCTTTACATTATGTGTCACTTATAAAATCATTCGATGGTATCATGACGGCCTGCATGTTCGAGTGGTAAAACGCTCGACTACTAACTAATCCAGAGTCGGGGGTTCGAACCCGGCGTGCGCACATAATTTTTATTTAACTAATATGTGCCATAACACATTTAATTGATATAAAATAAAACATAATATATTTGCGACACGTTCCAGAGTTGTAGATACTCAAAGAATCACCTTGGCAAAAAAGACCACCATTCAGAATTGAAACGTTGTTCGAAATAGCTTTAGCCGTGTTTGGTGACCAGATCTGAATAACCAGGTACTTCCCAACTTTCCCCTTCCTCATCTCCTCCTTCTCCCCCTACCTTCAGCCTCACAACCTACCCCGATTGGGGATGCCATAGTAACACTGGCTCTAGACGGTTGAGAGCAGTTGGAGACTCTTTTGCGGTATTCAGTGTAACATAATAAAAAATATTCTAAATTAGATAAGCGAGTTTTAAAAAGATTTCAGCAATATTCTTCCTTAACCTGTCCGGTGGTGAGTTATTTAAAAAAAAACTTGTTCCGCGGGAGTGAGTTTTATAAAAAATTAAAAATAAATAAAATAATAATGCAAATATGTAGAATATGTAAAAACAATATAACTCTTCTTAGAAACTATCACGAAAAAATCAATAATACACTATTTAGAAGGAAAAAACCAAAGTTCTTTCCCAGAAATTGCAAACCATCGATCAGTTAAAACAGATAATATTTTTACTAGTAAAAATAAATTTATAAATAGAACATATATACTTTGTTTTTAACCACTTTTTTATTTAATATTTTGTCTACCGGTTTCGGAAGTACCCTTCCATCATCAGGACAATATTAAATTAATACATTAATATACATTCTCCAGATACTTCAAAACATACATTTTTTGATCGTGTACAGAATTTATCTCCACATATGTTTCTTCCAGAAGAGATGAAGTTATTATCTAAAGATTAATTTAATATTGTCCTGATGATGGAAGGGTACTTCCGAAACCGGCAGACAAAATATTAAATAAAAAAGTGGTTAAAAACAAAGTATATATGTTCTATTTATAAATATGGCAAGCCACAAAGTTAATGCTTTTTACGAATATAAAAAATAAATTTTCTAACCACTGTTTGAATTATTCCAGGGTGAATGCGAATTATAACTATTTTGCACACACTTACACACAATATTACACTGAAACTTTTTTATTTTATTTTCATTATAAAAACTCAATATATCCCTTTATATAAAGGTTCATACAAGGATATCAAATACGAAAAATATTATAATTATGTACTAAATCAATCAATACAATTATCTTCACTAATAATTTTTTTTTGTATGGTAGTCTTCAAAACATGGATATACACAAAGTGCAACATTGCAGTCGGTGCACATATATTTTGTATCACTTCTTTTTTGAGGCTGAACTGCTGTATGTCTACACACATAGCATCGTCGTCGAGTTCAGCTTCCTTGGGCTTCAGTTTGTGGTACGGGGCGGATAAAATGTTTCCCTGAAAGGCGAGTTGGATGATCCACTACTCGCCTTCCACTAGATGATGTCGGCCTATTTGTGTGATATTTTTCGACCATCTGGGATACTAAGTTTTCCCGAAAATCACTAAATGATAGGACCTTTTTCAGACGATGCAAAAAGAAAGCATTTAGTGTTCAAATGTCAAGCAATCTGAAGAAATTTTTTTTATACCATTTTAGAGACTTCCTGGAACTATCTGCAAAGCCTAATATACGGTGCACCTTATCAACAGCACCCATATTTTTGGTATACTCTATAACTGCCTCTGGTTTTATTTTATTTTCACCCGTGGAATAGTTGATTTTATCGGTAACAATCATTGCATTTGTGTGTATGTTGGTAAGCATTATTACATCCCTTTTATCGTGCCATTTCAGCGCCAAGAGATTGTCGGAATGTAAAGACTTTATTTCGCCTTTTTTCATTTTCTCATTCCCGAATTTAGGCATATTTTTTCGGTTGGCTCTAGCTGTTCCACATGCATTAGTTTTATGTTTATGCAAAAAATCAAATAAGGCTGAACTTTTATACCAATTGTCTATAAAAATTCTGTGACCTTTGCCTAAATAATCACTAAGCATGGTGGTAACTACTGATCCTGAGATACCAATGTCGGGATTCATTTCTATGTTCGAATCAGATCCAGTGTACACAATGACATCCAAAACATAACCGGTGCGTGCATCACAGTGTACAAATAACTTTATCCCAAATCTGTGGCGTTTTGAGGGAATATAAATTTTGAATGAAAGTCTTCCTTTCCATAACAAGAGACTTTTATCTATGCACAAATTTTGAAAGGGATAAAATGTTAATTTGAAAATGGTTTTCAACGGTTCCAGAAGATTTCTTATTTTACATAATTTATCGGTCGTTCTAATATCGTTATCAGTAAATGTAGTAAGTGGATTATTTGTCCAGTATTTCTTTAACATGTTTTTTTCCCACAAGACCCATTAACATAATCGTGGCTAAAAATGTATATATTTCGGCCTCCGTGGTGTCTTTCCACTTCTTCATTTTTGACCTTAGAGAAATGTCTGAAGAAATCTTTGCAGCATACTTATTTGTTTCCGTAACAATTATCTTGATTATACCAAGCGAGAAAAATAATTCAAAAAAAATCAATTTCCAATGAATTTTCGGAAACAGGAATATTTGATTGTATACCGGAGTTACTGGAATCGAATTCGTGAATAATGGGTGTAAATTCATCATGATCCCATTTACGGTGATCAACTTTTTTCTTTTTAGATGTCGAACAACTAGGGACAGTTTCATCTTCATCAGATGTATCGGATTCATCGGATGATCTATCCGAATGTATTGGCAAATCTTCGATATCTTCGTATAAATCCTCATCTTCGCTTTCCATCAAAGTATTCATAATGTCTTGTTCAGTCATAGGATTAACCATTTTTATAAATATAAAATAAATGTAAAATATATAAAATGTTATCAGTATAAAAACAAAGTTTAGTCACGGTAAAACAGATGTCCACGTTACTTATAACAAAAAACAATAACTCGCAGAACAAAGAGTCGAATAAAATTACAGTTCACTAAACGAAAAATAAACTATTGTTACAACTGTCAAAATTTGAATTCAAATCATACTAAATAACAGTCGGCACATTCAAATATGATAATTATACACATAATACAACAATTAAATCATTTAAAACGCGACACAAATAAGCTATTCAATATAAAACATACAAAAATTTCACTGTTTTATTTCGTACGAAACTATTATTACAGGCGCTCGCGAAAAAATGTTGCGAATAACCTCAACTTAGTCTGTGACGTCACGGAATACTTACAAAGTAAATAACTCCGTCGTTAACATAGATAGATGGTTGAAACTTTCGTAAATTTGTAAAAATATGTCCAAAGATGTCGGTAACATTCGGTTTCGGGTAAAAAATCTAACAATATTTAATTTGTAGGCGCTAACGCACAGGTGCGGTCATACTCCTTCTAGGAAAAAATATTCTCAACGCACCCGTGCGTTCATACTACAGGACAGGTTAAAATACAACTCGTTTGTCCTTAATCGATTTTAAATAATAATGTGGCAATTAAGGTGGCATTATGAAAAACAAAGAAAATCTTACAACGCTCAACGACTAGCAGATCACAGGTGATTCCTGATCTCACCCCTAGTAAAACCCCCCCAACTCGGGACTACAATACAGATATAAAAGCGTTGTTGCAAACAGAATTTTCTTGTGATTACCGACAGTTTACTATCAAATGCGTACAAATTTTTTAGCGAAGTCACTCTGGTAATTGCGAGAATAATCAAATGTTTCAAAATGATGCCATTGTTATTTTTTGTTCGACTAAAAACTGTTAAATTGTAATTTTCACGTAAAAAAAATTGAAAGTGAAGTAAAATATACAGACTGCAAGAAGCCACTACGATATGGCATTCAAAATCATATAGAGGAGTGAAAATGGCAACCAAAAAATAAATAGTAAAAGGGTTGAGAATAGCCTTCGTAGCGATGTAGTCCAACATTTATAGTAGGCGTTTCAGTCGGAAGATTGCGGGTTTGATTTATCATAATGAATACTTATCTATAATAGAATTGCCCTAATTTACACAGCTAGGCTAACCTGTAAAGTCATCAGTATGTATTCTCATATTTTCTCGTATTTTCATCCAATAATTCGCGATCCTCAATCTACTGCTAAACGAAAAGTTGGATAAATTTACGCAGCCCACGACAAATGTAAATATCAATAAGGTAATTTCAGTTGTAGTTTAAGGTATTTAGATAGTTTTATATTAAATAAAGCGATAGTTTTTAAGTTTTGTAAAGCGCCCTTGAAGTCATATTCCACAAAAATGGAACTTTATAAATTGGCCAATTATTATAATATCTGACCTAAAGAAGGCATGCTTACACCGTTTGGCGTATTTGTGATCAAACAATAATTGTTATTTCACTTCATAATGACTTAAAAGTTTGTCGGCGGAACTTGAGAAGAAATTGTTTAATACTGGTTACTGAACATTGTTAAATTCAGTTGAACAAACTTTTCAACTCTGACTAGTGAGATCAACTAGGGTGATATTGACGTATCATTTTATTCCTCGTAAAAAGTTGAGGTTAGATAACTTTTTAATGTAAATTGATCCCGTACAAGACTCCCAATCGCCCAAACCACCAGTGCGACTTGCCATCCTCTATTGGGCTATGTTGTGTTACTGAAGGGACTAAGGAGGATAGAAAGATGAGTTAGAGGAAGGTCGATAAGTAGCTAATTATTCAGTTTTGATGACTATAAATGGTTAAACGTAATTTAAAGCAAAGTTTCAATTGTGAATGATTGTTTAATTTATTTATTTAATAGTGAATATTGCACAACAGTCCCAACTGTTCTGAACCGTCTAGAGCCAGTGAGACTATGACATCCCCGATCGGGGTATGTTGTGAGGCCGAGGGCAGAAGGGAAGAGGAAGGTTGAGAAGTACCTGGATATTCAGATCTGGTCACCAAACACGGCTTAAGCTATTTCAAGAAACGTTTCGATTCTGAATGGTGGTCTTTCTCCAGGGCGGCACTCTAGAACGTGCCGCAAATATACTATATGTTACATAAATATGTCTATTATAATTATGAAAGTTATTTTTTTATGCTTTAATTTTATTGTTATTATTTATCTTGGTATATACAAAATTTAAGGAATTGCTTCGTATCTATCTCACTAGGAAATTTCTGTATCGAGACAAATGCAGGGTACACAAATGATGTAATAAGGTGAAAAATTAAGAGTGATACATATTTAAAAGGACTTAAGCAAGAAATAAAACATGTTCCATAGTTATTAGAGATTGTCTTCCACCGAGGGGCAATACTGAGAGTATCTTCCACTATTCACCACCGTAATTTGGATTACGAGAAACGATTTATAACAAAACGCGAGTATTTTGTCATTTGAAAATACGATAATTCATTCACGGATCAGCAAATCCTGCTTGCACAATTTTGAAGGAACTTTAATTTAAGCTTTGGAAAGTTTTCCTGCGGATTAGCGTCGCAATTAAGTAGTCCTGCCTCATCGCAGTGATTAGTCGTGGAAACGTAATGAAGGAAAATGCAAAGCAACAAACAAAAGCCTTTGAACACCGTTGATAAAAAAGCAAGAATGGTCCTCATCATGCAAAAAATGATTACGGAGTCAAATTGGATACAACTTAACAGTGTGGGTACCAAGTTATGCCATTTATTACCGTAAAATAGAAAGTTTTAAAAATAAATTCAGATGATTTATTAACTAAAAAATGGGCGTAATAAGAAAATTTATCAATTATCAATACATTTTTGTAGAAAGTAATCACGTTGTAGTTTGACATATTTAAAGAAATGAAAAAATAAGTTGGTTTAAAACCACGAATAATATATTTTTTTTTATAATCGACCGATTTCGTTTAGTCTTAACATCATCTAAGTACAAAATTAAACTAGACAAAAAATACAAAGTGCGCGGTTATATATACTCGTACACACAGAGAGTGAATAAAACATGAAATAAACTAACAAAACAATGAGAAAACAATAGAATAACATTTAAATTATAACGAAGGAACAGAAAGAAAGATACAAATAATATGAATTAAAAAAGACAAAACGTGAACTGAGAAGCTGATCAAAGAATAATGATAAATTTCATGAGCTTACAGGAAATATACTCGTACTTAATATTGGACTACTGGACAAATTTACCTGATTATTAAGAATATGACTATTATTTAGAATGGCTTTCTTTATTTATTTTGTAACTTGATTATGCTTAGGCTAAACGTATTTAATATTCGGTCTTGTACAAAGTTATTTTTTCATTTCTTATAAGACAATTAACTTACTGCCGTAGCTTTACTTCTCTGAGGAGTTGCACTTGTGCGAAACCACTTCGAAAAAACAAATTAAAATCTTGTCTGCTGATTGGAAGGCTAACGTAGTTTATTTCAATGCATCGAAGAGAAAGGCTCTAATGAAAGCAGTTTAAACCGTCTTTTAAGTGCAATGGTTTCCTGGAAGCTGTAAAGGTGTCAAAACCATAGTTGTTTCCCGAAATTGCACAGTTAATAGATCTGCATTTAATTGTTTTTCTCTTCCAAATGGCTGATTAGATCGAAAACTAGTTAGCGGGAGTAGATTTACTGTGGATCATTGCATTGGGTAGTGGAAAATCTTAACGGAAATTCAGTAATGATGAACATTCATTGAACATGAACATTGAGTATTTGTTTATCAAGCTTTTTAACTTAATTGAATAGAGCTTTTTCATGAATACGAAAAATAGGAAAATGATGAATTTATCTATAAAATTAAAATTTCACGGGATTATTGGTTTACTAACAAACCATCACGCCTTTTTCTGGAGGGGTAGGCAAAGAGGACAGACAACCATTCAAACTCTGTATTGGTACACACTCTTTGCTTCATTTACATTCATACATGATCTTTCTTCGTTCATTCGCGCTCTACGCGCTGTTGATGTACATATGCACTGTAATACCCATATCTGAACCTTTGTCTCTCACGATTTATGATAACGATCATGATTTTAGATAGTTTTAGTTTGTATACATATTAAATATTATATTCTCCTTGTTAGTTAGTTTTATAAGCATACTTAATTAAGTATGAAGCGCACTTCACGTGTAATATCACAAAACTGCGTTATATAAGTTCACTGTTATTATTATTATTACATGTCGAAACAATGCATGGCTAAATGGTTAAAATGCGATTTAAAAAAAAAATAAGAAAGCTCCCAGATCACATAACAGCAAAAAGCATAAAACTAACCAACCAAGAGGACTATACCACAACTCTTGGCTTCGAAACCTATACCACAACTCTTGGCTTCGAAACCCACGTGACTGGTACTTGTGTTTTTTTCAACGAATTGTTTTTGATCAAAATCTGCAGGATGAAGATTTTCATGCTGATAGTTTGCCCCCTTGTAAAATATTTTATTTTTTTACTGGCATTGATGTTAGGATGTTAGAATTTTTTAGTAAATAGTTAACACCGCACAAGAGTCTCAACTGCTCCCAACCCTCTGGAGCGAGTTAGACTATGGCATCTCCAATTGGGGTATTTTGTGCGGCTGATGGTAATGAAAGGTAGAATCAAATGGGGAAGAGGTAGGTTAGGAAGTACCTGGCTATTGATATCTGTTCACCAAACACAATTTTAAGCAAGCAACGTTTGGATTCTCAATGGTGGTCTCTCACCAAGGCGATACTTAAAGTATCTACCACTATGGAACTTGCCGCAAAAAATACTTAAAAATACGAATTAAATGTGTTATAACACAGATTGATTAAATAACATTTATTCACAGTCGACCGTCTTACCACTCGACCACGTAGGCTTATTTATAATAACTAAGCTTGGTAATGGGACGTTTAGAAAAAATCCAAAGCAACACGTGTAAATAAAAAAAGTGCTCATAGCTTTTTTTCCCTCAACCCTTCTCTTATTATATAGCTACATCTCTGACATCGTCTGGCGAATTGTATAAAATGAGTGAAAGCAAGACGCGCGAGGATTTCCCATGATTCAACTGAAAAACGGTATGTCCGTTTATAAAGAGCAAAGAGCCCTTCAACGTCGGCAAAAAGTAGATCCGGGAAAAACACGTTCTGCCGGACGGGAAATTGTGTTTCCATCGTACGATACCTCGTTAGAAAATATAACATCCCGTAGACCACTGAAGAGATCAACTGGTAGAAGTGAACTCACTGACTGCCTTACAACTCTGTCTTGGCACACACTCCTCGCTTACTTCACACGCATACACCGTCTCATACATACTCTTCTTATTATTACGTTATTCTGACTAATGACATTGCCCGAATCAAGTATTTGATTAATATGATCGTGCTATGACGAACTCTGTTGTCGGGTGTTGAGACGTTTGGTTACGAATCCAGAAGTCACGGGTTCAAGCCTGACGTGTTCAAATTAAATTAATATGTGTCGTCATATAGTATATTTGAGAAACGGACCACCATTCAAAATCGAAACGTTGCCTGGAATGACTTTATCCTTGTTTGGTGATCAAATCTTAATAAACAGGTACTTCTCAAACTTTCTCTTCCCCGTCTCTTTCCTCTCCCCACTACCTTCAGCCTCAAAATATACACCAATTGAAGATGCCAGCTTAACTGGCTCTAGACAGTTGGGAAAAGTTAGGACTCTTGTGCGATATTCACTGTAGGATTTAAAAAAATTCTTCTTCGGGCGTCTTCGACTTATTATTCCATTCACTTTCGCTTCATATATTCTTCTCCCACTCCTTTCTTCGTTTATCCGCTCTACATACCTACGCCATCTAAGCGTCTCTTTTTCAATCCCATTCATTACAATTATTTCGCTTGCATCAGCCTTACGTTATTTCCGGATATCCACATTTTAAACTCGGTCACACATCGTTTTATCCCACATACGCCTCAGGGATCTCATTTCTACAGCATTCAGTCTATTTTCATCCTTCCTCTGCCAGTTCCATGCCTCATTGCCATAAATCAGGTTTAGTATAAGCACTCCATTGCGAAGTGCTAGCTACGCTTCTTTAGAAGTGTATTGTGGATATTTCAGTATGATCCAAGAAAGGGAATTTTTCATTTTACTCACATACTTTGTTGGTCTCCCTGGAGCCTAGGTATTAAACCTAAAAGCAATATTATACCAGGAAGGATAGCTTGATGAAAAAGTGTGGTCAGGATTGTTGATTTTTTCCTGACTCAGGCGTGGCTAGGGTTTTCATGGACACACTTTTTTACATCCATTCATAGCACACGTCGATATTATGTTTTATTTTTTTATAAAACCACTTTTTACAATATTAATAACTTCAAAAACCGTTGAGTTATGTCGCATAAAAAAACTTTCAGTAACATCATAACGTCACCAGAGACACGCGAGATGGAAAACATGCTTACGTATCTAAAATTGGTGCGATATTATGTGACAACTTGTCTTTAAACCCAGAAAAAGTGATTTTCGTAAATTTGAATAGGTCGGGTAAAAATATTTAGCCCTCTCTCCATATACATTGTTACTCCAAGGATCGAACACTCCTATCTGTTATAAGTTTCTTTTCAAATCGGTACAGATTACACTTCTTGAGATAATCTGCTCAGTGCACCCCGTAAACCTAGCGGCCAACAGCAGTCAAGGAGGATTTTTTAGCAAAATGGATGTCTTTAATTACGTGCAGCTTTTATTTTGTGCTTTATTTCTTTGGATGTTTTGTTTAGATCCTGCAGTAAGAAGTAAAATATAAATTCCTTGTTTTAATGTTGGCTCATTTATTAATTTTCGTTGTCTGGGCTTGAACATTTGCTCACACAATTTTTTGTCTTATGTCTTATTTTTTAAAAATAATATTCCAATGATACCTATTTCCTACTTTTAATTTATTTATTTTTTTGCTTTAAAAATGAGATTCCTAAAGTGTATGTGCGATAAAATCAAAGAAGTATGTTCTAGAAAGGTTGAAAGAAGCGTGAATGAAGGAGACTCCATTAATGGAGGACTGAACGCTGTTGGCGCAAATAAAACTTTGACCAAAAAAGCGACGCTAGCAGTCCACAATATAACAAGTGATTATACACACCCTGACGTATGGCAGTCAGGTATGGATCTGGCAGGGAAAAAAATTAAAGTAGACTGAATACTGTAGAAATAAGATCCCTGAGGCGTGTGTGCGGTAAAACCATGTGTTAAAAATGTGGATATCCGGAAAGAATGCAAGGCTTTTATATCAGCAGCGTAATGAATAAGATCAAAAAAGGGACGCTTAGATGGTTTGGACTTAACGAAGAAAGGAGTGTGAAAGAATATGGGACGCAAAAATAATTGGAAGAAGTCGGAGTCGCCCGAGGAAGACATGACACGATCGAGTGAATCAAACAATTGAGTCAGGCAATGTCAACAGAATAGTATGTATGCATGTTTAAAAGGAAGGAGTTAGTGCCAAGATAGAGTTGTATGGTGGTCCGTCAATTCTGCTTGGCGTGATGGTTAGTTAGTAAGTTTATTTACTGTTTTTTTGCAACTTGATAACTAATGATGTGCCGTTCATATATTTTGGTTTTGAAAAAAACGTACGACATATTTTACTGCTTGTTGAAAACAAAAATAAAGAGTATGTTAAAAGATTAAAAAATGGATGGTTTCATCAAAGGAAACCCTTAAAGCTTAATGCAGTTCAATAGAAAAAAAAACAGAATAAAGAGTCAAATGTTAATAGTGGCAGTCTGACCCGAGGAGAAAATAATAATTATTTGCGACTTTTTTTTCCTTCTGCTAGCGATAGCACGGCACATACGCTGGAATGATTTTTGCGCATTACCAAGATTGTGTTGTAATATCTAGTTTATTACCTGTTTCACTTTTATTGTATTTGTAGTTTACCTACGTTTGAGAGTCATTGTAATTATCATCAGATTAAAGTACAATTTCAAAGCCGGTCGGTAGTTGAGCGGACAAACGCGTCGGATACCCTCCCGGGCATCGTGCGTTCAATTCCTCTGCTGGCTAAGTCCTCCATCATTGCACACGCAACATCTTCCGGTTCTTATGATGGCAGTAGGAGTTTTTCAAATATTTCCAGGTAATTCACAACCCGGGAATGTTTGTCTTTCTTTTAATAGAAAAAGAAAGAAGTAAATAAAATAAAAAACACGCGTTTTGCTTTATCAAGATTAGAAAGGTTTGAACAATGCACACTTTACCCTTATCTCGGAGGTTTGGGCACCTAGAAGGGATTAAACAAAGAAATGAGTATAAGGAAAAACATGTGACGCGAACGCGATTGATAAAATAAGTCGGGAAAGCTCGAGGAAGACAGATAAATCAAATACTTTTGTCGGGCCATGTGAAGGGTCAGAATAGCAGAATAGTATGTATGATACAATGTATGAATGTGAATATTACAAAGGGCGTGAACCAAGACAAACAGATTCGTGTGCTAGTACATTATTTGTGTCTACTTCTACGGAGAAACGGCGTGATGGTTTGTTAGTAACAGATAACCTTAGTATAAGGGTTTGTTTTAGGGGTTTGTTTGGTTTTACTGGAAACCCCAATATTTAAAGTGGCGACGTTTTTGACTCTATAGTTTGATGTTTCGTTGTGTGGATACGAGGTTGGCTCTAGGTAGGTACCGGTACATGGAGGAGGGTGGTAAGGCGATGAAATCTTTGATGATGCCGCGATAAAACAGGTGGGAATTAAGGGGGGAATGAATAGTTTTTTCTAACTAAGATACCATCTGGTTTAGCCTCATCTTGGAATACATTTCGCCACGAGTGCCTTATACGCCAATTTCAGACGGCTTTGACAGGGGGGTAGGAAAGTGAACATGCCTTAAGAAATATTTTATTTTTTTATTATTTCGATTTTCGATTTTTACATACATGTCACCTGCCTCAACACAAAGGTTGAAAATTTTATTATGATTTTTTTACCACATGTAAACTAGCGATTCGTTTCGGTTTTGCCAGACATTTAACATGATTTTGAATGCATATTTTGGGAATAACATTGCTTGGTAATAATTCTTGCGTTAACCGGAAAGAGATTTTTTATAATTTTTTGCTGTAAAATAGAGATCAATATTAATTGTTATGATTTAAGAATGATCTTTTGTGTTTTATTAATGTAATTATTTTCAATTATTTGTGAAAGCTTCCGTTTTGAAACTGTTTTCTTAATAAATTGACGTCATAATGACCAGCCTTAAATCAAAACAATTTCTTGTTTCATATCCATTTGTCAAAAGTGAGATTTCTGTGTATTCTGGCACAAAATTAAAAAAAATACACAACCTGGCCAACTCTCGAAAGCCAAATAGAATTCTTCGTAAAGCCTTAAAACCAATTATTCTTCCCGATTGTCAACAATTAAATGATAGCCTTTTCTATGATCAAAAGTTAAGAGAAAGTCATATTAGTTGTAGGATCGCCTAGGTCAGGGGTCTCCAAACTTTCCAGCCTTAGGGCCATACTGATTACTCCAGTAAGTTCCGAGGGCCAAAACCATATTAACCAACTTATCACAAAAACAATAACAATAAGCCTACAAAAATGTTATGAGTAGTTAGCCCATGACCATATCAATGCAGATGTCATATTAATAATTATTCAACATAAAATTAGAATACTTCAGTAAACTAAATTTAATTTGCCATAAAAAATACGTTCTCTAAAATGAGTTTTCAAGTATGCTAGCTCTCCGCGGGCCGGACAAAATCTGTCGGCGGGCCGGATGTGGCCCTCGGGCCGTAGTTTGGAGACCCCTGGCCTAGGTCAAAGACCACCATTCGGAATTGAAACGTTGCTTAAATTTGCTTTAATCATGATTGGTGATCAGATACTTCCCAATCTTCTTATTCTCCATCTCATTTCTACCCACTACTTAAGGTTTCACAACATATCACAATAGGGATGCCGTAGTTTCACTGAAAAGTTGGGGCTTTTGTGCGGTATTTGCTATAAAATACAAATGTTAACAATATTGGGCGATTAGAGCGTTCTGCATCATCAGTGTTTGTACGACCGCGCTTAAAACCAGCAAACCACTTCTCTACCATTCGTCTCAGTAGAGCAGAGTACAAATAACACTTTTTAAGCCATTGCTTTGCTGTATGATATTCTGTACGGTATGTCTTCTCAATAAAAAGTAATGCTTTATAAACGAAACTACAGATTTTTTCATTGTGTTGAAAATTACAAAATTAACGTCACTAAAAACACAGTTGTGAACTAAATGTCAGATTGTTATGAGTATTATTTTAAGGTTGGTACATCCTATAGACCAACACTAAATAGATTTGTTAATAGTTGCGCCAACTATATGTCACTCTACGAACTTTTTGAATTATGGATTATGATGCATATTTATAACTGTTAAACCTAAATGTGATATGATTTTTTTTAATGTTATTACAAAATGTAGATAGTTATTTGTGTACCTTATAACATTTGTATCATGACATCATGAAATCATGATATGTAGATAATCGAGAACTTCAAGCACGGTTAATTAATATTCAATGCATTGAAATTAGATTATTAAATTATATATAATGATGATTTTTTTTTATTCGCCAATCATCTTATTAAAAAAGAACATACTATCAATACAAAATACCAGTGCTCATATTATCCATAAAAATGGTCATGGCAACAGATCGAATAATTTAGCAGCACTAGAAGAAAAAAAAACTCTTATTACGAATAGCCATATTCTTAATAATCAGTCAAATTTGTCCAGTAGTCCAATATTAGTCATATTTCCCGTAAACTATTTTTTTCACTATTCTTTAATCACCTTTTCAGTTGACGTTTTGCTTCTTTTTTTATTTTTATTTAATACACGTATTTTTAATTTTTTTTTACAATAATAATAATTATGATTGTTACAATTTTTGCACAGTGTATTTCAAAATAGCATATAAGCTGTTCCTCACCATAAAGAACAAGGTTCTTGTGTTTGGTGAGGGAATTTACGCTAAAACTAATAAAATAATGTTTAATTAATACAACAGAGAGAAATAGAAGTAAAAGTAAAAATAAAAGTAGTTGTGTAAAATCAGTTATATTAGTACATAATGATGGCACAAATTTTGCGGAATAAAAAGAAGAAAAAAAAAACAAATAGAAAAATTGTTTTTTCTATTTGTCTCTTTCTCTCTGATCCTTTGTTATAATTTAAATGTTATTCTATTGTTTTCTTATTGTTCTATTATTTTATTTTATATTGTGTTCTCCCTCTGTATGTAAAAATATAACCGCTGACTATGTTTTTTTGTTTATTTAAATTTTGTACCCTGATGATGCTTACGCTTATCAAAACCGGTCGGTCATAAAAATAAAAATAAAACTTTGGTCTCATATAGAGTTATTATTTCATTTCTATTAAGAATATAATACGCCCACCAGCTTCCTCCCAGCCTGTAGCAGCCCATTTTTTTCGTGTACCTTTATTCGGGCGAGGTGGGTATCGCCGTACACTGTACCCTCCCCATCAACCGTTTCCTTTGATGGAACAGACATCACCCCTCCACTGCCACCCCCCCCCGCCAAACCAAAATCCCTTTTCCTGTATTACCCGCGCCGCCGACATTACATTACAACTCGGGGGCAAGTAGGCGCTGGGGGCTGTAGGCTGGAGGCTCTATACAGGGGGTAATTTAACAAGCCTAAAAAGGTTATTTATATGACTATTGAACACATTTAGTACTTTTGGGAAGTTAAATAATGAAAATGTGTTGTTTTTTTTTCGTCACAATACTTATACGAATCATGAATACCGAAAAATTAATGAAACAATAACTTTTTTTAAAACATTTTATAGTATAGAACTAGCACAGCGATATCTCAAACGTGCAGAGGGAGAACACATTATAAAATAAGAGAACAGTAAGAAAACAAAAGAATAACATTTAAATTATAACAAAGGAACAGAGGGAAAGATACAGACAATATGAAATGAAAGAGGCTAAACGTCTATTATTTATGTTTGATAGCTTCCGTGTTCTGGTGGTTAAGACTCTCAATCACGAATCCAGAGGTGGTGGGTTCAAATCCAGCGTGCGTAAATAAATTTTCTTCAACTGATTTGTGTTATTTCACAATGAATTCATTAAAAATAATATATTGTATATTTGCAGCACGTTCCTGAGTTGAAGATTCTCTCAGTATCGCCCTAGTGAAAGACCACCATTCTGAATCGAAACGTTACTCGAAATGGTTTAATCCGTTTGTGATGACCAGCTTTGAATAGCTAGTTACTTCCTAACCTTTCTCTTCTCCATATTCTTCTTCTCCTCACTACATTCAGCCTCGCCACATACCTCAATTGGGATGCCATAGTCCCACTCGCTCTAGACGGTTGGGAGCAGTTGGGACTCTTATGTGGTTTTCACATTAAAAAAAATATATTGAATTCTTAATTTTCTATTAGTGTCCTGTCCAGTTGGCTATTATCAAAATAATCTTCACTTTGCAGAACTGCATTTGTTCCAGTCACGTAGATTACGAAAGCATCTTTTTCTTCTTCATCTTCCATCATTATTTCCCTTAATTATGAATCGGATAATCTTGTATTTACTATTCCCCATTTCTGGTTTAACTGAAATATGTATTTGAAGTAGGAATAAGATAATTTATTTCGAAACCTTTGTCATAACCCTGATCAACGTTTGCCAAGAAATGAAATGAAAAATCTCTTCGGTCAACAGATGTTTCTACAGTCTCAAAAAGCTTTTTTTAAATCACACTTGAATGACTAAGGGGCTATTTCACCACCTCTCAATAAACTACTATTCATTAGTTAACTCTAATCATCGGAATATTCGTTAGCTATCTCTTTCCGCAAGTTTGGCTGGCAACGTCGCTTTTTTTCAAACCTTATCCCGTCTGCTGTCACGTCTGTCAATACAATGCCGTTATTTCTAACATAAACTAACTTTCACAACACAACATTCGCGCGCGAAGCTCATTACATCCCTCTCACCAAATAGTTAAACGCGTCTCTATATTTAAATAAAACACATTTCTATTTTATAACTTTATTGTATTATTCAGGGGCTATTTCACCACTTCTCAAGAAGCTGTCAACGTAAAGTGCACCCCAGTAGTTAGTATCTTCTGATTTAAAATGGCGGCGTACTGTTTTGACAGCTGACAGTAGGCGAGTTTTCTGTTGAAGTTGATTTTTTACTGTAATTATGGAAGTGGTTGAAGATTTAAATATCTTAGACGAACAGGACATGGCGGAAAGACGTAGACCGCGTGTTTTCAAACCAAGAGTCAATTTTTTATACGTCTTAGATGACATTGAGTTTAGGCATAGTTTAGGTCAAGATTTCGCTTGACAAAAAATGCCGTAAAGGAGATACAAAATCAAGGATAAAATCTCTCCAAGAAGCACACGGTATGTAATTCTAATATACGCCTTCACAATATATCACGGAATATACTATGAAATAACAACAATCTTTGGCAGTACAATATACCCACATACAACATGTTCATGCTTACAAACTATCAACCTTCACCAAGCAATAATAGACACTCCCCAAATATGTTTTATTTAAATATAGAGACGCGTTTAACTATTTGGTGAGAGGGATGTAATGAGCTTCGCGCGCGAATGTTGTGAATAGTAGTTTATTGAGAGGTGGTGAAATAGCCCCTAAACATAATCTTAACTGCTATGCGAAGTTATACCAGCTGTTTGAAGAGCGGTAAACAAAAAAGCTCCTAAAAATACGCCTATTTTGGATTTCTAACAAAAGTAATACTACAAATAATTTATTTTCTTCTTTACGGGTAAAATGTCTAACGTTTCTAGGGAATACAATTCATAAATAGTTATATTTTAAATTCTTAATGAGATGCAGACTAGAATTTCAGGTGAAACTTTAAAAAATGTATTCGCTGGTTTAAATATACAACCTTTTACTGACATTTAAGTATGTCTTTCATAGAATTAAAAAGATAACGATACAAAAACTGTATTCCCTGAAAACTTTAGACATTTTTCGAGCTACTTACAGGCATTTTAAAGTCACAAAGTAAATGCTTAGGTCAGTACTCAAAAATGACACTAAACGTTACTTTCTAGCATTTTTATACAAGCAATCCTACAAATTAAGTATCTAAAAAAGTTTTTTCAAGTACTCGTAGTAAATAAAATGTCAGATTTCTAATTAATAAAATTGTATAACTGTAACCCTTGAAATTCTTTGAAAAACACACTAAAATGACAGTAAAAAGTGCAGTTTTGAAACCAAAAATGGCATTTTTTAACGTTTTTACTAAAATTCTAGTATGCTTTTCGTAAATAATTTAATAGATTACTGTTCAATAATTGTATTTAGTGGAAACTTCAGTCATTTTTACTAAATACCCATATATAATCAACAGATGAATCATTTGTAGTATTGCTTGTACTAGAAAGCCGAAAAGTGTCTATTTTTGGGTGCTGACCCTGTGGATCTAAGTTTCCAATGATTAAAATGATTTTAGCTCTTCAGTTTTAGTTTTCCATTTATTCTGACCGTTTATTCTATCAATTGGTTCCTTTTTAAATGTTTTGAACAAAATCATTGCTATAAAATTGATTGACACAATCTATCAGTTTCGCATAGAGCTTAGATAAATTGGCACGAATATTTTTTCCGCTTGTAATAAATTTAAATCTACTAACTCCGGGGACTTTTTTCAATCATTCGGGAATAATATAATGACGAATCACTTTTAAACTTTGTTTCTGATTTCTTCCTGTATTTCAATCACTGAATTCAAATAACCATTTAATTTTATTTGAAGTCACTTCCTTTTGTTGCATATATTTTACCTTAAGTGACCAGTTAAGACACGGGGGCTCCATCGAACCAAGAGTAAATTTAGCCTCTCAGAAGTTGCTCGTACTATACAAGGCCTGCAAATAATAACAATAATAATATTTGGATAATTTGTATAGCGCCGTTTTTATAAAAAATCACTCAAGAGAATAATCTTAAGGGGGAGTAGACACTGTTTTAATTTACGAAATTATAGTGATATTTTTACACAATATGAAAAAGATTATATTTTAACAACATACATATTTATGTATATATTTTTTTATTTACGTAAGCTTAGTATTCACCAAATACAAATCAGAAATTGGCCTTATTTGGGTCCGCTATATGTATAATATGACTTTGTTTTTTTTAAGTGTTAGTGTGTTCAAAAAATACCTTAAACATTTTGCTTTTTTTTGACAGTCATATATTTACAATTTTTTGTTTGAAATAGGGGGTCATTTCCTTATCTTATAAACACTACATTTATTGTTTTTTGAGAATCGATTGCAAAAAGTATTAGTTAAAAAGAAAAAAAAACTATCACTGAGAGCTTTATGCGTTTATTTTTAATCAATTATTGGTATCTTCAAAATAATTTTAAATGGCTTTGTTTTGTAGTAATTAGGGTTTAATGATTTTTTGTCTAAATCTTACCGTAAGGTGGCGCCCATATTAAAAATGTGGCGAAACTTTGAACTTATTATCTAGCATGTTTTCTTAACTTCGGGTTATGTTCTTTTTCTGACAACAGAGGGTATTTTAAATTAAATACTTAAAAATGCAGTTGAAAAAGATACTCCATTTCTTTTGAAATCTACTCACAGGTATAAATCCCTTCGAGTGAATTTTACGAGGAATTTGTAAAAAATATCCAATATTGATTTATGATCGTCTCTGCAAACCATATAATATTATTGCATGCAGATTTATTATATCTGCATGCCTTTTTCAATACTCAAGCATACATTTGTTAAAATTAAACATTTTTTTTCGTATCGGGCGATACTGAGTGGATCTACCACTTCAAAACATTTTTAAAATATTTTTTTTGTGAATACCGCACAAGAGTCTCCACTGCTCCCAACCGGGGTATGTTGTGAGGCTGAAGATAATGGGGAGGGGAAGGAGATGGGGAAAAACCTGCCAGGTTAGTATGTTCCCTGTATATTTCCTTATTTGAACTAGGAAATATTATCTAATAATAGAACATAAGATCTGGTAGCTGTACGTCCTTGAGGTGATTTTTCACAAAAACGGCGCTATACAAATCATCCAAATATTATTATTACTAAGCAATGTTCCGATTCTGAATAGTGGTCTTTCACCAGGGCGATGATACTTAAAGTATCTAACACTCTGTAACGCGCCGCAAATATACTTTTTTATTATTTTAATATGAATTAAATGTGTAATGCAACAAAATGCAATAAAATTAGTAATGCAACTCAATTAACCGAAAACAAGTCAGTGTCAGTGCTGTCAGTGCTGGGTCATTAATAATGAAAAGCTCATTTTGGTTCAATTTTTTAATTATATTTTATTTATTTTATCAAGACGCTTAGATATTGCCTGTTATCTGATGTTTCGGGTGTCGCTCGGATGGTCAGAAATAATCGTTTGACATCGGAAATTTCCCCGCCCCCAAATCCTAACACTTCGCGGTACCCTTTGTAGCTTATCTTAGCCCTTAGGTGCCCAGAATGCCCATTGGCGGTAAATTTTATGGTCGGTGGCATTTTTCCGGTCATTGGTGTCTACCGCTCGCCCCGGTATGTTTATTTATCAAAAAGTACAAAAATAATACAGTAAGTAAACAATCATACGGTATATACTATTATTAAACTTTAGTTTTACAGATTCATGTGAAATAGATACGGAAAGATCGTGAAATTTATTAGCATGTTTCGTTGTATCTGCAGAAAATTATTTAAATACAAGAAACATAAATGATCAATTAGCCCCGCGGGTAGCGACGTAGATTACTATTATTATTTTCTGTGATTTATTGAACATGTCGTTGTATCCGCGGAAATCATAAACTGACGGAAATCACGTCCGATACAACTATATAGAAACATCCCTGCAAATACACTATACTCCTATGTACCTATCAGTCAATGAACACATTTCGAGCGGCTATTTTGTACGCTGGCTCCGGGCGAAAATAAAGGTCCCGCGCCATGGGTTGCGAATATTTTTTAAATTAGTTTTAAATCGATATATCTTCGAAAATAATGTACATATTTTAATAAAAATAAATCTACGTGGTACTCCAGCACCTTCCTGTTTTAAAACTATTATTTACGGAAAATTGAATAAAATTAGTAATGCATCGCAATTAACCGAAAACAAAGTCAGTGTTGGGTCATTAATAATGGAAAGTTCATTATGGTTAAATTTTTTTTGGTATAAATAATAAAAAAATAATAGTAAATGGATAACTTTTATAGCGCCGTTTTTTGTGGGAAAATCACCTCAAGGGCGCAAGCATGTATTTTACAAATTTTGCAAATTATTTCTATTTTCACTTAGTTCAAAATCATTACTAAAATAATAATAATAATTGTCGTATTTTGTTGTTTTTTTTATTTTTATTTTTGTTATAACGATCTTTAGTATTTACAGCATTTTTGACATAGACTGGTTCCCTTATATTCATACCGCGCTGAATGCGACTATCGGCTAATTCTGGTAATAGTGATTCTGTATAGAAGTTTGTTAGCCGTGGCTACTTCCAACTCAAAATGTGTTGTTTTTTCTATGTTATGTTTCGGGTGTCGCTCGGATGATTTGCCGAAACTCGCCGAAAACATCTGGTTGGAAGAAGCCACGCCCCCAAATCCTAACTTGCGGTAGCCATCTTACGGATTATAACAAAACTTTTAGAATAAAGAATTCTCTCGAAATCCATACTAGTAATCGATGTATTCAACAGATGCTCAAATGTAGATTTGTGATGAATTTTACTAGGTGTGCTAACCCCGTTAATAGTACATAAATGCTGACCTTGTACAAATCGCAAGTGCGCCCTACTGCTGAATTCAGGAGCTATCTCTAGTCCGCAGTCCCTAAATACCCGTAAAACCCTTGACTCTGTGCAGAAACGGGCGGTCCGTTTGATAGATTCTCCTATCTTAACAAACGGATTGCAATCTTTAGCACACAGACGTCAGGTGGGTGCTGTCCTTGTTCTACCAGTATTTCAATGGAAGATGCTCCGAGGTTCTTGCGTCATTCATCCTTTCGGCACCGGTGCGTAGTCGGGAAACTCGCCAAGCGCGCCCCTACATTTGTTCATGGTTGCATTCAATACTTGAGAACGGGTCGCTTTTACGGCCTTGTGTTGCAAATCGTTCCACAACTTCTCGGTTGTGGAACGATTTGCCGGCTTTTGTGTTCCCTCTCTACTTCAACATGGGCCTCTTCAAGACCTAGGTTCACTACTTCCTTTCCTCAAAAAGACCCTCCACACAGCATCCCCAAAGATGACATAGGTTCTGAGGGAAATTATTTTCTTCAAGGCCTGCTATGCGGAGTTCATGTATATTTTTTAAAATATATTTTCTCCGCAAACAAATATCTTTTAATAACTAGAAAAATAAGTGTACTTCGATTCATTAAAAATATTGCAATTGACATAGTTTGCATTCAATATTTGAGAACAGGTCGCTTTTACGGCCTTGTGTTGCAAATCGTTCCACAACTTCTCGGTTGTGGAACGATTTACCGGCTTTTGTGTTCCCTCTCTACTTCAACATGGGCCTCTTCAAGACCTAGGTTCACTTCTTCCTTTCCCTCA
The DNA here is from genome assembly GCA_022651775.1 of Drusus annulatus. Classification (NCBI taxonomy): domain Eukaryota; kingdom Metazoa; phylum Arthropoda; class Insecta; order Trichoptera; family Limnephilidae; genus Drusus; species Drusus annulatus. Next base: position 2,442 of record JAGWCC010000984.1, on the reverse strand, counting down.
AAAGACCCTCCACACAGCATTCCCAAAGATGACATAGGTTCTGAGGGAAATTATTTTCTTCAAGGCCTGCTATGCGGAGTTCATGTATATTTTTTTAAATATATTTTTTCCGCAAACAAATATCTTTTAAAAACTAGAAAAATAAGTGTACTCCGATTCATTAAAAATATTGCAATTGTATTAAAACGTCAAAATGTATGAACAATGAACATACATATTTCAGAATCTTGGTCATAAATATTTAATGCCTCTTTCAAAATTAAGGAACGCGTAGTTTTTTACGTCTTTGCATACCAATAACATTTTATTTGAATTTACAGCCAGCAAGAAAAAAATGGCACATTTGTCTATTCTTTTGGTAAATAATAATTGGAAAAGGTACGGTTTAAGTCCTTAAATGAATAATAATAATAGTGAACTTACATAGCACAGTTTTGTGATATTTCACCTCAGGTGCGTTTCATACTAAATTAATTATGCTACTAAGACTAACTAACAAGGAGAAAATAATAGGTGTGCAAATTGAAACTCTACAAAATCACGATCGTTATCATAAATCATGAGGAAAAAAGGTTCAGATAATAGTGCATGTGTACATCAACAATTTAAAAATCAATTTACCAGAAGCTAAGGGTATAAAAATTCATATAAAACGTATGAATTCATATTAACATCTTTGTTAAATCAATGAAAAGGAAATTAAGTTAAAAACAGTTTAAACGTTGGTACTTAAAACATTAATATTCAAGTATTTTAAGAATACGATTCTAAAAATGCAAACAGTGTAAATATAACAAGTAACAAAAGAATAATAAATATTTTATGACGATGAGTATAGGGTTTTCAGTAGATAGTAAGGACATTGAGTTGTAAGGATACAAGTAAAGAGAAAACCAAAACAATGCAAATTGAGGACGTTTTTCAAAAAAAAAAAATTAACAAGTCTTAAAAAGGGAAATCCATAATCTTAAAATGAGTAATTGTATTTCTTATTATAAAAATAAGTAAAATATTCTTACAGTAACTCGTAATACTTAATATTATATATCGGACCATTAAGTATTATAGAAATAAGGAGTAGATAATTAATTTTTGGTATGTGCTTTGTAATATCAAGTTATTTGGTATGTGTTTTGAATATCATGTTATTTGTGCTACAAGCCTGGCAACATTTTGAGAAAATGTATTCATAGCCTCTTGAATGTATCTGCGTGTAAAAGGTCAAAAGGGGTGGGTGAAAATAAGCTTTAATGAAATGAGTCAACTCAACCTTTTGTCCTTGCCGTGTTTTTCAAAATAATGCTGAATTGTGTGATTTATCTTTTGTTTCAATAGACTATCAAATATATATAAATATATGTATTATTTTTTTTGCAAAAGCCTAACTTAGGGGTGACTTTGCACACTTTTTCACACTCATGGCTAGATTTTTTTTCTCATTCCGTACTACTTTTCAAACACGTGCTTAAGCAGGTAGATGCTGCGTCATGGAGTGCGATAAATTCAACATTGGATTAAGAATATATATGGAGAGAGAGCTAAATATTTATATACCCAACCTATACAAATTTACGGAAATCACTTGTTTGTACGTGGTAAATCGTGAGAGAAAGATACAAGAAAAGTTGACACATAATATCGCACCACTTTTAGGTATGTAAGCATGTTTTCCGTCTTTAGCGTTTCGGGTGACTCCGCCCACTAAGTTTTGTTGTGCGACATAACTCAACGGTTTTTGTGGTTATATTCTATATTTTTGTTTATAATAATACTGTAAAATAGTGTTTATACAAATAAACAAAACACTGTTGACATGTGCTATAAATGAATTCCTTTCCTTAGTAGGAGAATTTTCTCAATTAGGGAGGTTAAACTGAATTAATATTATACCTACTGTTTAGTATTAAGTAAAAATGTTTATTTTTGTACAATTGATAAAAAAATGTAAAAAATTGTGGTCCATGAAAACCCTTGCCACGCCCGAATCAGAAAAAAATCAACAATTCTGTCTACACTATTTCGCAAAGCTATCTCTATTGGTATATTATTGCTTTGAGCATGTAACCATTCTAACAAAGCATACCTGATTATCTCATATTGAAAAAAAAATTAAAAAAAATCTGTCATATTTAGATTTTTTCCGACAATTCTATTACTTATCAAGTTATCATTCTTAGCAATCTACGATTCAGCAGTAATCAATTTTCTCTGTAATGTTGTATACCGTTGTATGTCGTAGGATACTCATATCATTCTTATTGTATTTATAATGTTCATCCTATTAGACTCTACTCTTATGAGTCTCTTTTTGATCTGTTTTTCCGTTTGTTCCCTCTTATTTTGTACTCCCTTTTTAAAAATTGTATGACTTTGTAAAAATATTATTCCTTTTTATTTAATAACTTTGCCGTTCCCGGAATGAGTTTATTTTATCTCCTTGGG